>JAGDQP010020115.1:17588-33795 GCA_022664845.1 Lepisma saccharinum | reverse complement strand
CAATCATTGTAGTAACTTTTGGAGCTGCTGAATGACCTATCTACATTTGGAGCGGGGAGGAGAATATGTGCTGGTGTGGTTTGGTGCTGAGGTAAATATCCGTTTTTAAGGTTTCTTTACATATCCTCTCTTCCCAATATGTCTTCATATCGCAACTTTTACACCCAACTCATTCCTTTCATTTTCTTCCAGGTCAACACTTAAGGCTCCATCTTCCATAATTTGTTGATGGTATCCGAATATTCCATGTATTTAATAAATCTTTATATATTTTTTTTTCCCATCGGCCCACAGAATTGAATTTTATTTAAGGCCTTTAGGCACCTGAGGCTCAGGCTGGCGGCCCATGGAAGATTTTTCTTCCTAAATGTCTTTCGCCGTCTCTGTTCTCTCTTTTTTTGAGCTATTTGTTTGCATTTTTATGTTTCCAAAATACTTGAAATCTTTTAAAATTTTATACTTCTCTGTAGTATTTTCGTTACATTTATTTATTTTTTTCTTTACGTTGTTCGTCCTTTCTTCTTTGCAACAACTTGAAAATCACTAAATTGGAATGGAATCCCTCATACAAGAAATGTATAATCTTTACACAATGAAAAAATAAGAATAAAAAGAGCACTTTTGTAAAAATTTATATAAATTACAGGAATAAGTACTAAGGTGTATAAACAATGGCTAGGTTTAACCGATAAGGCGTGGTCAGGAAAAAATTGAAAAAAGTTAGAAGCGGTTAAGCTGTCATACTTCTGCTTTAAATTTGTTGTTCGTTGATTTTGAAAACTTGGCAAGCATCTATTCTGTCATGTGTGTAAATAATATCTGACCTTTCGTTCTTTGTTTTTAATCATCTTATTGTGTACTATATAAGCATGCATTGTAATAATACGTTTGTAAATGGTTGAGTGAATGAAAAGATAACTGTCTAAACTCTTGTCATTAAAAATCACTACAACTTTATTTTTGTGTTTGTAAGATTATATTTGGCTCTACAAGTGAGAGGTGTCCATAATCTGGATGCTAGCAACCCAGTTTATCTTTGTATTTTATATTTATTTAAAAAAAAACATATAAAGGTAAAGCTGTGCGATACATATTCTCGACCTATGGTATGAAGTGAGGTCAGTCTCACGCTCGACCGCCTTTATCTTTCCAAGGTACCCAGGAATACATATGATATTCTGGTACTCAATTTGATACCAGGCTGAATGCATCTCAGAGCGCCAGGCATGGGAACACTGCGAGAAAAATCTTGCCGGAATTTGAACCCGGGCCGTTCGATTCGTAGTCAGACGCGCTACCAACTGAGCCACAGCGACTCATTAAGAAACCATGTACTTGTTTAAAATGTTTTGAAATTCTTGATATTAATATTCGAATGCAATCATGTGACTTAATACGAACTTTTCACATTAGTGTAGTCTAAAATGCACTATTTTTAGTCAATACTACTGTAGTAATTTAATACTTTGTGCGACACATCACTACAAGTTCATTAACACATTCTACCTGCATCTTTGTAGGGTTCAATTAGCTGAACAAGTTCGTCGTGAGCAGGAGAACCGAAGAGAAGTCCAAGAAGAGTTAAGAAACTGGGAGCGTTTGGGAGCGAGATTACGAGGTGAGATTCAAGATGCTCATCTTCAGCTGCAGCGTCGAACAAGAGAACTGGAAGAAGCACAGCGGGAACTTGTTCATCAACAAGAAGAAGTAGAGGTAACGATATAGCATGCAAGTATAGTACTCTAATGTAATAGTAATATTAAAAACCCCGAAATACATTAATGAGCCTTCCGGGACACGTTGCTAAAGTAGTTGTCACAATTGCATTAGATTCACTGGACCTTTGTCAGGTGTTAAATGCCACAGGAAGTTTACACTACATTGAAACTAACGAGGGTAAACGGAAAAGATTTGAGTTAATTTTGTGGGAATTACTATTCAGTGGCTTTATTTAATATACAGGGTGTAAAGAAAAGATGCTAACCGATTTTTGGAGGTGAATCCTGACATCAAAACAAGAAAAGAAGTTCATGTAAACATAGATCGAATACCGCTTCGTTTTCGAGATACAGGGTTTGCAACTTGAAGCCTAAAATCGACTCCTTGCAATGGGAAATATTATATTTCGTCATAATTCTTGAACAATGCACTAAAATAACATTTAATTTTTGGAAAGTGATTTGCATGGATATTGGGAGTTACTAAGTGATGCTATCGGGTAATCAGTGTTGCCAACTCGGTATATCACTCTTTCTTCAACTGGCACTACGACATTTTATTGGATATTTGGCACTTTTTAGTGATTGTAAACATAATGTGTGAAGCACAGGACGCAGTGATGCAAACTCTGAAATTTTGACCCTTCTTTTGAAGAAACTTTGCAGTTTTTTATGCTTAACCTGGTATAATATTCTTAGTTTGCAACACTGTGCCCTGTGTTTCACATGATGTTTACCGTTATTAGAGGATACCAGATACTCAAGTGTCATTTGAAAAATATATACTAGGTTGGTAACACTGACCACCCTATGGCATCATTTTTTAATTCCTAATAACCACTGTATTGTTACAAATCACTTTCTGAAAACTAAATATTATATTTTACTGCGTTGTTTAAAATTCATGGTGAGATATTCATTGTATTTACCATTGCAGGGAGTCGATTTTGAGCTCGTCGCAAACCCTGTATCTTGAAAACAAAGCGGAAATCGACCCATGTTTATATGAACTTTTCTTCTTGTTTTGATGTTAGGATTCACCTCCCAAAATTTGTAACAATCTTTTCTTTATACGCTGTATATTTTTATGAACGTTAATTTCATTCAAGGGGAATTTGTCGAAAGTGACGTTAATCAGTTTATATCGAATTCAGTACATGGGTCGTTCAATAAGTAACGCGACTGGTTTAATCACACGAACCACAGTAAATACACAAGATTAATAATAACACTTAGGTTCCTTCAAAGTATTCTTGCATCCTAATTAACATGTTCCATTTGCCTATCCACTTCTGGAATACTGGTTTGAACCCCGCCCTCTTTTTTTTTTTAAAAAAAAAAAAAACACTTCATTTTGTGAATTAAATCAGCGTACACGAAGCTCCTTTTCTACTTCGGTAGAAGTAACTGCTCTATCTTTAAGCCGGTACACAATACATCCATGCGTCGTCCTGTTACCTCTGTAGAATAGTTTTAATGTTTGGAAAGCTTTTTATTCCACGCAAGAAATGTATTTTCTAAGCAAGATTCATATTATTTTGTATAATAAAGAAATTTTGAAATGAAAAGTAATGAGAGTTAAACATTTCCGGAAGAAGCAGCGATAAGCTGTGAAACGTGTTAAAATGAACGTTATACATTGATCACAAGAGCACTCCCTCCACCTTCGTCGAGACTTAGGTAGGGTATTTGTGTAGCTCCTCGCGCATATCATTATTTAGTTTAAATGAGAATTTTAAGTTTTAAGAATAAGAATAAGGATCTGGCCACGTCGGACGTAAACGTTTCAACATGGCTCGCTTCAGGTGACGAGTTACCACACAACAGACCTCCTTTAGAAAGGAAGGTAAGTTCTGATACTTGAACATCATCTCAAGATTTTATTCACTTATCACTTACGTAATTGTACAGTTCATAGCCTCAACCCTCCCCCACACACACATGCCTTTGATGATGTTAATTCAGGACCAACGAGAACTTGAGAGCCTAAATAATATATCTAGGGAGAGTAAGTACTTGTCTGATTCTAATTCTAAGACTAGCTGTTAGCATGCGCAGAAATACAGTTCTGTTTTTCTAATGTTTTACATTTCTTCTTTGTTGTAGAGATTGTCGCAGGATGTACAGAATCTGACAGCTCTGTGTCAGAAGGCAGAACTCGAATTGAGAAGTCGTGATGAAGAGTCAGAAACACTGCTGCGGCAATGGCAAGAAACTAATGTAGTACCATCTGTCGATGTTCTATCAAGAATGGTCTCAGTACGAAATGAGGTAGGTGTCAATGTTACGATTGAGGATGAGAAATGTTTCCGTATTCAAATAGCAATGACATACTGGTATGGTTTGCTTCCTTTAGGTTTGGATTTTCTGCGAGTCTACGGAATTTCACCTTCATATTGTATAAATTGAATGTTGACTTTTTTCTATCTTCATGTTGTGTTAGACTTTTTGCAAGTGATAGAAAAACGTAGATACGAGGGTAGTTCGATAAGTTCTCGGCTTCAAACGAAGATTGCGCTAGTAGTTGAAAATGATTATGTATGTCAAGTATGATCCGGTAGATGGCATCACGTGAAGTTTCACAAACGTGTGTTGTTTGTTTGTTGTGATGTAAATAAGTAAACAACTTGTGAAAACCGATATTCGAGTAGTAACAAAATATTTTGGTATAAAAGGTTTGACCTCAGCATAAAGGAGTTAATTCCATATTAAACTAATCTTCTTCGTTATCGTTTTCGACCGTAAAGAAGTGGGCAGCTGAATTTAAACAAGGTGGAACTTCCATTGGTGATGATGAACGCCCAAAAACCACTACGACCAAGGAAACCGTCGCAAAAATCCACAATGCTGCGTTAAATGATCGACAATTGAAGGTACGTGAGCTTGCTGACATTACAAAGATCTCGTTATACCGCGTTCACAACATGTTACACGAACATAAAGAAGCTGTCAGCGCGATGGGTGCCACATTTGTTAGCGGTCGACCAGAAACTGATTCGAGTGAACATTTCTCAGGAATGTTTGAATATATTTTAAAAAGCATTTCAAGCGAGTTTTTGCGACATTACATTACTGTTAATGAAACGTGGATTCACTCGCCAGAGACGAAGCAGTGGGTAGAAGTGCTCAGAACAAGGCGAAATATTGTTCCTTCAGCGGGAAAAGTTATGGCCACTGTTTTTTGGGATGATCATGGTGTAGTGCTCACAAGACTACCGAGAAAAAGGCAAAACCATTACCGGAGTATTGTGCATCATTGCTGGAGCAATTAAAGGATCCTTTAAAACCAAACTTCCACATTTGGTTAAGAAGAAAGTGCTTCTCCACTACAACAATGCACCCGCGCACACGTCTTGAATTGTTGCTGCGAACCTCCACGAATTACGCTTCGAATTGCTGCCACATGCACCATATTCATCAGATTTAGCGCCGAGCGATTATTTCCAGTTCCCGAACCTAAAGAAATGCCTCGCGGAACAAAGATTCACTTCAAATAAAGAGGTCATAGCTGAGACAAACTCTTATTTTGCAGAGTTTGAAAAGCGTACTATATTGAAGGTATAAAGAAGTCGGAAAAGCTTTGACCTAAGTGAATAATTAATTTTCAAGGTGATTATGTTGAAAAATATTTTTTTTTTAAGTTTTGAAGAAAAAAATGTTTTTTCTTTCTCAGGCCGAGAACTTATCGAACAACCCTCGTATAACAAATTTGGAGCGGAAGGATAGTAAAAATGGAACGCTGTGATACGAAGTAGTAAGTGTTATAAGAAACTTAGAAACTTTTAGCTGTAAAGGTTATATTTAGTTTTCTCGAAATTAGAGGTTACATGCGACACTTTTACCCACTGTCCCTCATTCTGTAAGGATGAATTGACTGCAGTCAATATCACTGGCCTGGCGAACGTCGGAAAATGAGTAAGTTCTGTAACAGTGGGCAATACCAGTGACATCTTAACGGTTCTTTGATCCGTTTGAGTATAGAAATGGAAGTGGTGCAATCCAAAATTCAATACACCAACCGGAAGTCATTTTTTTTTTAAATCCTCATTATAAAACTTTATCACATGTAGTGCTCCGCAAAGAAAAGTAGCTTCTTTAGTCGACATACAGAATTTTGAAAAATTTATCAGAGACTGTGAAAACATGTCTTTAAAATAGCTAAAAGTATTTTATATATACTTACCACTTCATATGTCAATTATATGCTGAATTTAACACAAGAAATCGGCAGACGCTGTCCATTTTTCTATGTTAATTTCAACATTTGCCATACATCTAAAATAAGAGTAGTCTGGGAATTAAGGTGAAAATGACTCGAAATTTATGGCAATCGAGTCCTTCTGAAGAACCAAACTAAGTCATTCTACTTTGCGAGAAGTGAAGTGTATGAAGAAAGTAACTGTTCTAATCTTCAAGTAGTTCTCTTCAACGCCGATAAATTGGCAGGCGCTACTGTACTTGTAGGTTTTCTTCCCTTCTAGCAGTGGAGTGAGAGGAGAGGGATGATAATAGAAAAATCTACCTCATAGTTTTTTTTTTTCCTCTGAAGGCAGGTCCGAGTTTTATTGTTTCGAAACAATGCTTTTTTTTTGGGGGGGGAAGAGGCAAGTTATCGTACCAACTGATATTTGATGGGTCTAAGAAATTTCAGTGTAAGAAAAGTTTAACCTTCACAAAATAGTGATAACTAATTGTTCCCTCATTCCAAACATAGGAAATATAGGCTTACTTTTAATTTTTTTGGGGAAAAATAAACAGCAAAATGTAAGGAAAATAAAATAAATATAAAGAATGAGCCGAATACAGAGATGTATCGTTAGCGAGGAGTGTTTCCGGACTCACCTCCTCGAAATTCAGACCTATATAAAATTAAATTATAAGAAAAATTATTTGTATTTTATGTACTTACATTTCATACGGAGATACACCTCGGCGAAATTCTGCATACGCGCGTGCCGGAATATACAACTCCATCCATGTAGGGTAGCTTAAAAGCAAGCTACAATTTAAGTACTTGTTGGTGATCTTAATTAGAATTCCAAGAAATACATTAAATAATACATGAAAAAAAAAAAAAATGTCCCTAAACCTACAATATTGTATGAATGGTAATAAAAAAATAAGTAACCAAAAGACCAGTAAGAGAACATGAACATAATTGGCGGTTGGTGCTTTACTGAAGTTGGGGGGTGCCAACAATAAAAGTCGGAAATGCCTTAAGAGCTCTCCTCGTGCCTGCCCCCACTTTTTTTAAAACACTTTTCTAAATGTTTCAAAATCTAAGAGCATTATCAACATTTTTATAACAGCCCACTAGAATTTATAAATTACTATGAATCCAATGGACAGCGATCTCGAGATCTTGTCGATTGATGACTACTGAGACTTCAATTAAATAATGACGTCATAATGTTTGAAAACATATCACTCATAAATGGACAAAATCTCGAGATCGCTGTCCATTGGATTCATAGTAATTTGTAAGTTCTAACTTTTTTGATAGTGCTCTTAGATTCTGAAATATTTTAAAAAAGTGAGGGAGGGCGCAAGGAGGACCCTTAAGCAGGAAATTTCCTTTACAAGCACTGATGAATAGAACCTTGTTATAACCTTGATAGTTTCTGCCTTTAGTTCAGCTAAATAATGAATAGGAATTTTTAATTTAAATAGCTTTAGCAAAACTGCACGATCAAATTATTAATGAAGATCAGCCGTAGCTAGTTTTGTAGAGCGTTGACTTCGTATATGGAGTTTTTGGTTCCTGCCCAGCGACCCACCCATTCTGACTTGAGATTTTCTGGTTTCTCTCTATCGCACCAGGAAATGTTGGGATGGTACATCGATAAAGACCAAAATTCTTCCTTTTTTTAATTTATCAAAAAAATGTAAAAAATTGGATTCTCAGAATAAAAATAAACACAAATAAGTTTATCGTATAAAATTAGAGTGGACTCCAATACAACGTACTGAAGGGCATAAAATAAAACTGGCGTGAAATATTTGAATGAAGAAAGCTAACCAAATCTCAAGGACTTGCCAATTTCTGAATTACCTGCTTTGGCTGAGGCACTAGCCTGCGTTACAGACGGGCAAAGTGAAATTAAAAAAGGACCAATATATTTGGATCAGCTAAATTCTAACTTAGCCCTCCCCGCCTGCTAATTTCCGGACAAGACATTTTTCCAGCGACGTAGGCAGTTCTTTTGGTGGGGGAGAGGCTTCAGGAAATGACATCAGTTACAGAATAAAACATGCGATTAAGATATGCAGTTTCATGCTTTTGTATATAGGTACCATGTGAATGGGAATCATGCTGACAATTATTTTACAGGTTCCGGTTCTTAAGCAGAGCCTTAATGAAAAGGAACTGCAGCTGACAGAAATGGCTCAAAAGTTTGCTTTAACAAAGAAACTTCTGACAGAAAATTGGCATCAAGCAACGGCACAAGTCAGGAAACAATATGAAGCAATAGATAACGCATTGGAGGTAAGTTTGTAAAAGTTCATAAAATTCGTTACTTCACCTTTCAACATTTCGGTAATTGAAGTTGCTCGTCTATAAGGATATGCAGACACTACAGCTTAGGCCGACTTGGCCCAGTTTTGCATAGAAATTAAATAAAAGATTAAATTAAAATGTATATCAGTATGATAAGTGAAAGAAAAACAAAGTTTTTTTTTTCTTTCGTTAGCGTAATGATTGGGGTCTGCTTAATGTACTTAAAAATTATCCTGTTTGTCTTTGAAGCCAAATGTTGCTGGCTTTGAAATTCCAATCAGGTTAGCGAAATGAAAGCTTTGTACCAGTGAATGGTCCAGGCTATCGGAATGTTTCGTACGTTTTCTTATTAAACTAATTACGTCCTGTGTTGCTGCAGCGTTCAAGCGTTTTCTACACATTTTTCTTTTTTAACGAAAGTTTTCAGCAACATTTAATATCAATACTCACAAAACATCACAACATCGCGGTTCTTTCAACATTTCATAATCGTTACATTGATGTGTAAAGATCAGATAGAACTAGGAAATATACCCAGACCGATAAGATTTTTGTAACAAGTTAATCATTTATCGAGTTTCCATATACGGAGATTCGACTGTATTACAACTTGATGCAAATTTCAATTTTATTACTCCAATAACCAATATACATTGGTGTCTGGAGACTTTAGTTACTAACAATGGTTTGTTAATTGCTTTCTGCTCTAGAAATACAGAGAAATAGCTAAAAGTATAGTCCAATAAATAATAAATAACTGTCACATAAAATATGAATAAATATGACATATTCCTTGAAATATTAAAATTTTGTCGATACCAAATTCAAATTATATGCTTCTCGAGACTTAAAAGATTTGGGTGTCATTCAAGTCTCAGGATAAAGATATCTGGTGTAGTAAAAAGTAATCCATTATTTTGCCAATAGATGGCTTCAGTGATCTGTAGCTCGCGTTGTATAAGTCCGATCGGGTTCAACGAGATGGCGTTCAAACGATGAGATTGCGTACTACAAACACTGTTCAGATAGTTGTGATGAGTTGACTCAGTGTTGTGTGAGCGCGCGTCAAAATGGACACTAGCAAAGAGAAAATACGCTATATTTTACAGTTTTTCTTCGATAAAGGCGAAAACGCAAGTCAGGCGGCTGCAAATGTGAATAGTGTTTATGGTCCTGATACTGTAACAGCCAATCACGCGCAATTTTGGTTTCGTTGATTCCGTTCCGGTAATTTTGACGTCAAAGATGTACCACGCACTGGAAGGCCAAGTGTCGAAAATGTCGATAAAATCATGGACATTGTCGCGTCCGACCATCATGTAAGCACTGTTTCGATTGCCCAAGAGCTAAACATTGCACAAAAAACCGTGTGGAACCATTTGCATAAGGCTGGATACACAAAAAAGCTTGATGTATGGGTGCCACACGAGTTATCGCAAAAAAACCTCATGGACCGAATTTCCATCTGCGAATCGCTGCTGAATCGCAACAAAAGCGACCCATTTCTGAAGCGGTTGGTGACTGGTGATGAAAAGTGGATCACTTACGACAACGTCACGCGAAAACGGTCGTGGTCGAAGCGCGGTGCGCCGGCGCAAACGGTGCCCAAGCCAGGAAGGTTTTGCTGTGTGTTTGGTGGGATTGGCAGGGAATTATCTACTATGAGCTGCTCCCCTACGGCCAAACCCTTAACTCGGAACTATACTGTCAACAATTGGACCGTCTGAAGGCAGCAATCGCCCAGAAGCGCCCAGCTTTGGCCAATAGGAGAGGCATTGTGTTCCACCAGGACAACGCCAGGCCACACACATCGATAGTGACTCGCCAGAAGCTCCGGGAGCTTGGTTGGGAGGTTCTTATGCATCCACCTTATAGTCCGGACCTGGCACCGAGTGATTACCATCTGTTCCTGTCCATGGCGAACACGTTTGCTGGTGAAAAATTCGCTTCAAGAGAGGCTTGTGAAAATCGACTGTCTCAATTTTTTGCCAATAGGGACAAGGGCTTCTATGAGAGAGGCATCATGATATTACCTTCCAAATGGCAACACGTTATCGAACAAAACGGCGCATATGTGACCTAAATCGGATCATTCTAACTATGGTAAGTCAAGCCTTCAATGTCATGCAAAAATAATGGATTACTTTTTACTACACCAGATATATAATATAAAATTTCATAAAAACTAGTTTCACTAGAAATTATATGCTTTGTAGTTACATGACGCAGTTAAATTGTGATTTTTATTACAGCTTTCAAATAAATTTTCAGTTTTTGTACAGCTATGGACAGAAGTTTTGACGCGTGTATATAACTAACGTTTTGTACTGCAAAAATAAATATGTTGAAATATCGTATATATTTGTTGACTTGCAGTGATATACACTCTAACAGGACGTACTCTTGTGGAAAATATTGTCCTGACAACGTATTTAGCTAAAGAAAGATAATATTTAGAAAAATGTCACTTTTGTTGGCAAAAAATGCTAATCCAAAAATCACACCAAGTTCTATAGTTTCCTCGTGTTTATTCCGAAGAGGGATATTTTGGTAACCCAATGGGAATTATTAATCCAAATTTTAATTTTCGTTCATAATGTTACACACAGGAGGGATATATCTGCACAAGACATGCGACAAAACTTCTGTCCGTAGGTGTACATATATTCGTACATGTAAATCAAACATTTTTTTTGTTTTAATCTTATGCACCAGTATTGTAAATAATGGTACTATTGTATGTTTCATTTTTATATTGTAGGTGCTACACAGTGTTCAAGGTGTAATCCTTCAGTGTCCTGCATTGACAAAACTCCAACAAGATCTGGAAAGCTTGAATTTCAAAACAGCTTCCATGATGCCTGTCGTTGGAACAGAGAACAACTGGAATGGCGATCTCAACGCTAACGCATCAACTAATGGAACCCACGAAAACGGAATAGACTCGACGACATGTATTACTGAGACTATCAACGGTAAAGTGTAAAAATTCCTAACACATGTATTATCGGCTGTAATATTGAGAATAGAACACATCCCTTTTGGTTTATAAAATTTAGTTACCAAAATGTGGTGCTAATTATTTGATCTCTCGAAATACTTCCTTTGCATTTTCCCTCTGCAGAAATAAAGAATAGAGGAATTGTTATAATAACGTGCGTTGTATAAGTGATAACATTCTCAAAATAATTCTGAAAGCCATGTTGGGTGTAAACTGTCAAGTGCTACTCATATGAAGAAATGTGAATACATGGTTGTTGAAACACGAGTGCTGAATTAATGAGATACAATCACGAAGTTAGTCCCATTTGCGCGAAGAGTTCATTTTGATGTTTCTTCTGTTCGTTATAAAAATAAGTCTCCTTTTATTTCGACGATGATCTACTCCTCTATAGGTCATGATATGTATATTACAGGAAAGCATAATATTCTGTTCATATCTGTATGCTTTGACAAGTGGTTTCAAATTGTTCAGTTAAAAGGCTTTAAAAACATTGTAATAAGCTACAGAGGTGTATCATTTTCTTATATTTAGTGAAAACATTGCAAGATATTGTCTGCAAAACAACAGTGACAAGGAAAATTATAATGAAATTTCAGATAGCCTTTTCGGTGACAAGAGAAGTCTGTAAACCAGAAATTTTGTTCGTGTCAATTTTGTTTTCCCGTCAGCCATTATGAAAATACAGTAAGATCTTTTTTTAAACGTATACTGTTTTAAATGTGAAAAAAGGGTTGCTTTTGTATTATGTATATATATGTAAGGTCAATTTCTTAAAGACTGATTTTTAGTTTGTTTTGCTCAGCTAATATGTATGTATAATTGTAATTTTGAAAATCATATTTGCCACAATTATTTACGAATCACACACAAAGGGAGGGGAGAATAAATCTCTCACAGTATATAGAAATGAACATACTCTTTTCACCTGCATAAAAAGAATTGTGTTAAACAAATTTTAAACTGTTGTATAAGCCTTTATAGTAAGGTTTTCGTAAATACTTTTAATTTTTTATGTATATATTTATGAAACTGTAGATGGTCAGTTTTAGATAATGTATATGGATTATTACCTATTTAAATAAAATAATGGTGCAACTAAGGACTTCTTTCTTCGTGGTACGCATATTTGCAAACTTCTTAATTATTATATATACGTACGTACATATATATGTGTGTAGCAGTTTGAATTAACTATATGTCATATAAAGTTTAAAAATTTAAAACAACCTATGTATAGTAAACTGAAACAGATGGAAAACAGTCAAGAATTCGGAGTCTTCTTTTAATTAATATTTGAATCTTGATAAATATCCAGGAATCTGGGGGAAGTACAGGTCAAAATAACGCAAAATGTTGGAACATGCAATGACAGTAACGTCAAATGTTGAATATTAAGATAACGAAGTCGAATGTTATATATTTCTCTTACAGGTAAATAATATACTCAATTATAGTGCGTTCAACCAACCATTGAATTCTGAGCATGCAGTAATCCAGGTCGAATGCGAAAGAAAATGCGTAGATTGTACTATGTCTATAAATCAGTATTAAAAGTAAACTATTCATGATAATATAATTAATATTTCTAATTTGTTTGGTATAAAGTAAGTTATAAACGAGAGGTTGGAAGTGTGAATAACGTTTGGCAATAAAGAAATATTTCGCAATTGAAAAATCAATGATATTTATATTTGATTAGTTCTGTAGTTGTTGAAAACATTGTTTGAAATATTCGAAGAAGTCTGTCTGCATACTTTTTTTCAAAAGTGTTGCTTTTTATAACGTGATTTGCTGATAATGTTTGGGTAGGCTATATACACGAACATTGGTTTCTTATGATAACTAAATTGTATTAATACACTTTCTACGTAGAATGTTCAGTATAGGGTATTATTATATTTACAGCTATTAAATTCTCCTACAGAAGTAATTGATCATGGAACAGTGTGCTTATGACGAAATTATAAAATAGAACATTCAAATTTGAATAGATATATCCCGATTATTATTAGTAGTATTAAAGAAGCATTGTAAAGAAATAAATGTATTATTTTTCTTCTTCTTTAATTCAGTCTTCGACAATGTTCTCGTAAATCAGTTGACCCTTTCATTCGTTAAATTACTAATTCGATTCAGAACACTTGATTTTAACTACAAATGTTACTTTGCCAACACGCAAGCGTTGTAAATATACTGCAAAGAAAGCCAACTGTGATATGTAACCAAATTATGCGTTATTTTTTTTGTGTCGAAACTTCTGAGGACGAAGTTTATCGATTGCTAATGGTTGTTTCAAGCATAATGTTAAAAGGGCAGCAACAAATGTGTGAAAATTGTATTGTTCTGCTTGAATATAAGTGAAGTGGCTTGGTTCTGAATAAATATATATAAAAAAAGGTGTGTCTTTGAAGTGCAGACGAGTGCGAATTTCTATAATAGAGCAATGAAAGGATCTCAATGTCTAAACAGTAAAGAGTAAGGTATTTTCTGTGACATTCCATTACGGAATGGTTTCAATGTACTATTGTAAAGTTTGTGCGTGAAGTGAGTATGTGTTGTAATATATGGTTATATAAATTCGTATCCATGCGTGCGTTTTAATTCGAACAAAACTTACAAGATGTGAAAAAAAAAAAACCTAGAGAAATGCAAAATAACCTAAAATTCTCGTTAAATTCAGTAAGGCAACAGATACTAAATTTCACTAGTGACTACGGGAACTGTAAAGTTGAAACTAGAATTCGGTGGTTGCATGTTTATCAGGAGGAAAAAAAAAAAAAAAACATTAATCCTTCTCAGCTAGCATTACTTTCGGATACATTTTGCGTGTTTGTGTATGGTTTGGTGAAATACATAAAAAATATTTATGTATGTTTTACAGAATATGTGTGTGTTTCACATACGTAAGTGTGTTTTAAAAAATACACCCGCCAATGTATGTTGTACAGAAGTGTGTGTGTGTGTGTGTGTGTGTGTGTGTGTGCGCGCGCGCGCGTGCGTGCTGCCTTCTACCTTTGAATAACTCTCGGATAGAATCAGTTTTTCAGAGCTAACGTTTGACATTTTTTTTTTAACGTACGTAATTTTCTATATATTTCAAAACTTGTTTCGTCTTTAATACGGGTGTATCTTTAAAATGTTCATCCGTATTATGCATATGAATGTAACGTGCATAGTAATTCGCATAATTCGTTTGTTAGCCATCACGAATTTCTAATTCCATTTTTGCCTCTTGTTTACATACACAACTGGGGAGGGGGAGGGAACAACTTTGCGTGTGCATTTACAATGTATCACGAACCCATCCTGGGAATACTACAAACACATCAGCTCCACAAACACAAGCATGAGTCAAAATGAATGTAATGACGATTATTATAATTTCGACTTGTCTTTGATTGTAATTAGTTTGACTTCAGTTGAAGTGGCATTTCAGAAGTTTCCATTCGGAGTTAGTGGCGTAATCTTATGAGCAGGCGTGTGTTTGTATAATTTTATGTAACTTCAAGATAGATTAAATGTGTTTATTTTCTGTGTAATATGCCTACAGTTTGTTTCTTTTAACATTAAGAGTTTAATACTCTTGGAAGATTCGTACTTTGCGAGTGCATTAACAGAATGAAAACCAGCGAATAAATATTTCTTCAGATATTGAAAAGTTCTCGCATCAGCGGAAAGCACGTAAATAGTGGTTAAAGTGGTATTCGGTGTTTGCGTGCCTGCCGATAACTTGAGCTTTAGGAATGGTCCAAAGGATGCAGAAAGCATTAGTTTTCAACAGCGAAAGTATTTAGCCTGAAATTTTTTATTACAATAAATCGGGTCTTTCCTTTTCCTGGATCAGTTACTTCTGTCTGACAACTACAAGGAAATTTTACTTTGTCTGAGGGAAAAAAAAGAAAAACATCCAACTTCATTCTCTATAGTACGATTACTAGAATTTAACGAAAAATAAAATCTGAAAAAGATAAAATAGTGGCATGTTGAAAATTTTGAAACTAAATCACCTTAAAACAATGAATGAATAAATAAATAATCGCTTATAAATGAATTTACGTAAATAGAATTCAAATGATATAATAAACATTCGTTCCTATTCACTATTTCTATATAATATCAGTCATGAGAATCATAGGTTATTTTGCGCCTCCACTAAAATTGTTTTCTCTACATTTCCTGTAGAAGTTGTTCAGAACTTTATTATTATTATTATTATTATTATGTTTGTTTTTGTGACATTCCCATTATTGCATAATTTGCATTCACTTTGTAAAATTGTTCGTAAGTTTTGAAGTTACGCCATATGTATGCCAGTGCTTTTGTGTAAACTTGCTGCATGTGCTTTTTTTAATTATTTCTTTATAATTTAAGTCAAAATAATAAATAATAAGTTGAAGCTTTTATGTAAAATTTGATCGTTTCATTTTTGGCAATAAGTTTTCCCACTTTGTAGCTCTACGTTGTTTTCTAGGAGTGAAGTTAGTTTTCTTATGAGCGGCTCAGAGGTACGAAATGGTAAGCGCCAGCAGAAAATTTTCACAATGTATCCAAAACAATATTCAATCATGTCTAAGCCTTCAAAATTTGTTTGCAAATATTTTTGTTTTCAGAAATATAAACAATCCTTGGACACAACCATTTTTCCAGTAGTTGTTTCAAATGTAGACCCACATTTTCCTTCTGTTTCCGACATAAAAGTGCTTGTGGCGCTTGTCATATCGTTTCCCCGAACCACTTATATATTGGATGCTGATCAAGCGTCCTGATTTTCGCATGACAGTCCATTTTTAAACCTGTCCTGCAAGATGCGAAGGAAGTTGAAAAATGAAAATGTTTTTTTTCTCCTAAATTCCCTGCGAGAAGTCCTGCTTTTTATTCCATCAACAATTTTCAGTAATTTGAAAATAATAGTACAGTAGAACTTCGATTATCCGAACTAATTGGAACCAGCTATCGTTAGGATATTCAAGTGTTCGGATAGCCGAA
>JAGDQP010020115.1:0-10178 GCA_022664845.1 Lepisma saccharinum | reverse complement strand
TTTTTTTTGTGTTTTTCATATTTTTTCCTAGTTACTACTAAATTAACTACTTAAATAATTCTACTCTAGCTCATATTGAAACTACTCTAATTTTTTTATTATTTTTGTTTTTTAATTTTTTTTCATTTTCTATATTTTTTAAATTTAAATAATAAAATAAATATACATAGTGAAGAAAAATAGAAAAATATTTACGTTATAGTTAAACTAACTAATTTTTTTTATTATTTTTATTTTTACACTTTTTTTGTTGTTTTTTTTTTATATTTTTTCGTAGCTACTACTACACTAACTACCTAAATCCTACACTAAACTAATTTTTTTTATTATTTTTATTTTTACACTTTTTTTGTTGTTTTTTTTTTATATTTTTTCGTAGCTACTACTACACTAACTACCTAAATCCTACATTAACTACTTTAATACACTTGATAACTACTGCTACTACTATATACAAAGTGTCAGATGTTACGACAAACTTGTGAGCACTTCCAGCATCACCTGTGCCAAGTTGTTGGTTAGAGGAAGCTTAAAAGTGGACTAAGTGGAGCTTATGAAGAAAGTTTGTGGACGTTGGTGAGGAAAACATTGTAAACAAAGTTTACATGAAGATGTTATACGAATAGACACGAGGACAATAACTGAGGACGAAAAAGGAGAAATCTTGTTGAAATTACAACGAAAAAAAAAATATTCAGAAGACAACAGTGTACCAAAACTAACGGAATTCTCTATATACAAATTATTTAATATGTTAAGAATACTATTTGAAACGGCTGTAAAGCAGTTTGATGATTGCGAAATCAGGAGTAAAGAAGGTTTTTTTTAAAATAGGCAAAGAAAATCTTAGATGGATACAGAAGCCTTAATAATATTGAATGCAGAAAAATACAACTTTAAATACCACACTTCCTTTTGGTAATCACTGAATGTCGTATAGACTTTCTTACAGTCTACTGAAAAGCTTAACAAAAGCCTTGAACGATTAAGAAGCCTAAGTGAACATATCCTAACTCAAAGCTTGGAGACTATCTCGTAGAAGATTAGCAGCGTCACTTTAAAAAACAAAGATATTTTGAAAGAACATTTGCCGAAGAATCTGCCCTGAAATGGCATCTTTTAATTTTTTTTTTTTTTTCGTGAATTTACCAGGCTAAAACTCGCCAATAGTACTTAGGATTATACCAACAACCTTCCTGATCCTTCTTGAACAAATACTAATGACGAGAGAAGATAATAATTTATAAATGTGAAAACAATATCACGAGTGCAACGAAGTATGTGAGAAAGCATCCTACAGTTTACTGATGTCAAGTCAAGTGGTATAGCAAGTTATTTGTGTTAAAGAACGGAATGTAGTACAATGTAATTATAAAATGGCAGTAATGTCCGAAATGTATTTCAAGCTAATGTACTTAGGTGTATTCCGAAAACATTAATGTCAAATGACCTAATAACAACCTTGAAACAATTTAACAGATACGCATTAAGTAATGTATAGGCGAAGTTAAGTAGTTTTAACAAGTAAACGGAAGATATTATTAATATTAAGATATTATATTAAAAAAAAATCTTTAACTTGAAAGTGTACAAAATTAGAAATGTTAACCTTCAAATGATTCTATGCCGGTGTCTTTGTAAAACTACTCCAGAAGACATGAATAATTGACGTTACTATTTATAATCAGACAATGTAGGTATCATAAGATAAATAATTATCTATATTATTGAATTAAATCTAAACAAATGCACTGTTATAGAAATCAAATCAATTAAAGATAACTTTATCGAAAATACCTCACAAACGAAAACTGCCTGGCAGTTTCAGAAGTTTACGTAAAGAAAAAAATTGTTTGGACCGAAAACAGAGAGACTGTTTGAAAACCGAAATTATAAAATAGGTTTGAAATACCCCCCAAAAAATTATTAAAACTGGTTTCAAAAGGGTAAAAAAAGTGGTTTGGGAACCGAAAACAGCAACAACTGTTTTAACGAAAAAAAGAACACGTAAACGGTTTCAAAACTGGAAACCGCATAGAAATTAAACCGAATTATTTAAAATTAATACGCAAATGAACATTTGGACTTTCGATTTTTATATTTGGGATTTATTTAGGGACTCTCAACCTACTGTAAAATTAAATTGCAGTTATAAAGAAATGTATCTCTAATTTCATAATACCAATAATAAATCCTTATGTCTAAAGGGATCCCTACCCTTATATTTAAACTTATTAATACTAACATGTACCCTTATCTTAAAAAATGATTACTCTTATTAAACAATGACTAATCTTAACCTGATAACTACGAGGAAAAAAGAAAACTATTAAGCACTCTATACTATAGTGATAACTTTAAGTGCTTCTTACCTAAGTCACATAAAAGATGAAAACCTACATTGTCTGATAGCTACCTAAATCTATGAGTAGTTGTACAAATATTTATGGCTTTTCGATTGAATTCATACGTTCGAACCTAACTAGCACGATTCACAACAAACTAACGCGAATCAGTTAAAGTAGATGTTTTTTACTTGTTTTAATTTATTTACTTTACACATTAATGGTTTAATTATGCTACGCGAAAGTTACTGAAAAGTTCTTGATTATGTCTGGTTTACGAAAGGGGAAATTATTGTTTACGAAAGAGGAAATTTATTAAATCGCAGTGAAATGATAGTTTAAACATCTGTACTATACCACTTTTAGCAGTAAACTGTAAACGAAAGGAACTATAATTAGAAGAAATGAGATCCATATCAAAACATTAAAATTTGAAATCAGAGAGTATTAAACTGATATTTGAAAGTATTACAATCTATACTACGAAGTGTAACAAAGAAATAGTTCCGAATCAGCAATTGGTGAAGAAGACTAGAAGAAGGCACCAAACTCTCAAGATGAATAAATACGATAACTGAAGATCCTCTTGCATCAAATACCACCAATCTTCTCAGCTCCCAGAACACCCACGACGCTCTACCACTTTTTACACCATCTATTAAAGAAAAGAGAAAAGGAGCAAGAATTAGTAAAGCGAAAATTGAACTAAGAGAGAAACACACAATTCTATTCTACTCTTACAACTACAATTGAAACAAACAATAATAGACTTATTTTCGAAGAATTCTACCGAAGTATGTGTAGAATTAAAAAAGTAATCTGAAAAATATATTGAAATAGGCTATAGTAGCATAGAAATCTATTGTAGTAATTCCCAGATTAATGTGCGATTTTGAGATCTACGAATGTGACTCGGGGCAAAGAAAAACTATTTGCTAAAAATAGGTATAAAGGCGCTGCTGTCAAAAGTTTGTCGAGAACGCAGTCTATGATGGCTAATATTCTTGTCATATAGTCACTGCTTGTAGTCCAGATATATTCCGGCCAATAAATATCTACCTATAATATTTAAATAGAAAGCTAACGTTTTAAGAGTGGAATTGACATGTATGCACAGGGCATAGGGTGAATTATACAGGTTAAGACAAAAGGTGGACAATCCTATGGCCTCATCCGACTCCCCCATCGTAAACAACACTATACACTGAAAATTCCCGTTGACATAACTCGAATCATCGTGTATCTTTTAAATACTGCAGAAAAAGGGGTTCTTGATATTATGGGTGGCTAAGGATTGGAATGGTCTAAGAAGGATCTTCACGTGATCCCTTTATTAACATTTAAAAAATATAGTCTGAGAGATCATTTAGATATGTGATCATAATCATAAAGTTGGATTTTTTTAGATTTTCAACTCTTTAGGGAACATGAATGGACGTAAAATTCCCTCTTTCTCTCTGGAACGGAACACTGAGAATTGTGATGGTGGTGAAGTGTATTTGCACATCACTACACAACGGTATGGGTTATTACAACAAAAGCAGTTATCGCTCAGGGGATGTTTCTGAGTATTGATGGTGGTAGTAAAACAAGTTGTGTCATGGTGTGCATATGATGACCACATGAATTTCAGGTCTGCGGTATCGTAAAAGTTGTCAGGAAGAGTGGTTTGGCGAAACAGTATATTTGTACGATACAGAAAACGGAGTTTGTGGGGAAATGTTATTGATTTAGCGCACGCCTGCATGGTATCCAATTGTAAAATACGCTGCGATCACGGATCTAACCCACAATTCCCCTTGTCGCGCATGATTTCGCACTCGGGTTGTAGCGATGTAAGGAAACTAACGGTTCATAGAAGACCCCTTGCTTACCTCACTGCGGCGGCAGCATTTCGGAACCAAATGCTTCCACCATGGTTGGCGCCTACTCTTCTGATGGAAACTCCTCAGGAACTTCTTCTTTTGACGCTGCTTCTCCACAACCTGAAATGTTTGATCAAACAATATATATATATATATATATATATAAGTACATTACGTTAATTTTGTAAGTCTTAAGTAGTATTAAAATTACTAAAAATTGAAAAAAAAAAGTAAGAAAGAGTTATACTAACCTCTGTTTGGCAACAGGCGTCCCTCGTATCCACAGCAGGGCGATGGTCCTCTTCTACTCTAGACGTAGGCTCCAGATCTGGAAAGACACCATCGGTCTGGGATCCGACTTCTTTCTTCTGCACTCGTTGGTCCAGTGCTCCTCCAGGTGTCTTCTCGTTTCCAGACAGATCTGAAAGTACAGGGACACTTTTGCCTATACCTGAGGGACCTGCTAACTCACCATCTTCTATTACCTTATACCTATGGGGATCCTCTTCGTCCTTCGACGACTGGCATCCCGACGTCACACTGTTGGAACGATTGGCCTGCCTCGACATGTGCACCTCCCACATGCGGTCAAATTCATCCTGGAGCTAGAAAGAAGAATACCCAAATGGATTGTTAGAAAATAGTCATGAAACACATAGATAAATAAATTAATTAAAATTGTTTAAGCACTAGTCAAGGTCTGTTTTTTTTTTTTCTAAAGTTTACATGATAACTATCAAATCTTTTTTATTTCTCCGTATTTTGTAACTTTACCTGCTTGCGACATCTCTCTTGTCTACACCTCCGTTTTCTTCTATTTGTATTAGCGCCTGTTTCCTCTTAACTGCTACAAGAACTAATTTATTAAATTGGCTTTATGATAAAAAGAAATCTTTCTTTTTTTTATTTTAAGAATATAAATAATAACAAATTTTGATACTTATCGTACCTCTTCTCTTCTTGTTCTGACAGCGTCTCCAACCTCTCCACGAAACAGCTCCTGGTCCCTGGAGCTGTGACAGGACTCCTCACTCGAAGATCGATCAGAGGAAGACTGAAGGATGTAAACAAATAATTCATTATTTAATATATGAAAAAAGAAAGACTAAATAAAAAGGCGGAGTAAAACAAGCATATCTTAATAAGATTTATTTTTTATTTTTAGTTAAGTAAAATAAGAAACGGTTTTCCGTAACGTGAGACAGGACGTTTCTTTGTAATCTAGAGTTTACATAAATCAAATAGAAAGTTACCTAGACTAAAGAGGAGTGTTTAATGGAAATGTAGAGTAATTAATTAATGACCAGGATGAATCCATATTTAAGGAGATCCATAAACTGGTTTGAATTTAAAATGCGTTTTTGTCACCCTTCGGTGTAAAAATTTTGAAGACTGATGAAAGATAATAAATATAATGAGAAACAAACCTGTTCTCCCTGGTCATCATGAGATGGCAACAACCAGTCTATGGTGAGGAGGATCCTCATAAGTTCTGTCCGTAACAAAGAAGGCAGATTGAAATATTCAGCTTCGATCGCAAGGTGAATGCTTTCAATCTGCTCCTTCGCTGCGGCCCAGCCAACCAGATTCCCCTCCTCACCATATCGTTCCATCACCACGAATATATCCAATATGGCGGAACACATCGCACTCACGTGCACGAGCCTCATCAGAACGTCCTCAATCTCCATGGCAACCTGTAAAGAGAGAAAAGATAAGTATAAAACATATTTTACCTCAGTGGTCAGAAAGTCAAATAGCTCCTTCCCTCATTGTCCCTGGTTTTCGCCAGTATATTGAATTCAAGCGACCGTGTATAAGTGATAGACGTCGCAGATTGTGTAAGTGCCAGACGGGCACAGCAAAAGTTCTGGCTTAAAGCGAGCAGGCATTGCCCTTCATGAGGCTACTTGAGGATAAACGGAAACTAAGAGAAGGAGACCGACCTTCAAACCACTTTCAAACAATGAATAATTCAAATTTTACATTGAATCTACTTGATTAGTTAAAAAAGTTCCGTTTTTTCCCAGTCAAATAATAATAATAATTCCCTTTCTTATTCGAACGATGGTTGATTGGATAGTTTCTTTGAATTTCCATTTAAGTAAAATATTCGCTGAAATTACTCTTTTGAACAAAAAACGAATAAACAAGATTACGCTAATATGAACTAACAATATGTGAATAAGCTTCTCTTAACACCCCATGAAATGAAAATATAATTATTTACGTTACATTATTCTGACTGCGCGAATGCTGCATTGACTCTCGGTCCATCCCCCTGGAGGAGAGACAATATCCAGTACTAATCAATAACTTCCCTATCTATATTTGATGACCTTTTTTATCTTCGAGAATAAACGGGACTTTAATAACTGTCTACACTCCACTGCACAAAGATCATGCACTAACTACACATTAGAACAATAATGACAAGAAATAGCTACTACAATGGAGTCTTTAACAAATTACAACAACAACAAAATATATATATAACTGATGTTCATCAAAAGGTTTCAAGTGCTGACGAAAAATCGACCGAGTTATTGTAGTAGACGAATCACAAATAAAAGCTTGGAGCGGTATCCTAACTTAAAACACAAATTTTGATTCATTAAACAGATGGAAAGTCAGCTGTTCGAAGAATGGAAGAACAAAGAAACCTTGCGATTAAAGCTGAAAAAAAAGGAAGCCTGCGCTGATGTCACCTATAAGAAACTTTCCCCCTAGTTTTACAACTTTTCAGGGGGTACGTTTCCACTTTCTCTGTCCGTGAAAGAAGTTGAGAAAGTAGCAGTATTTACCCTAACTCAAGTCATCATCCCGGCATCCACTCACGTGACGAAGGAAAAAAAAAAAAAACAAAAATGTCCGGATGTGGAATTTCATGATTCAATTACAGGATCTTCCGATTCTAAGGTGTGTACACTTTCGCTAAGCTACGACGTTCGCTTTCTCGCTATTTCCATTCCAGCAATTATGTAGAAACTGGATGCTTTGGTTTCGATGCACTTTCATTTCTTCCGAAATCATTCCGCTTATTTTATTGACATCTACTCTGCTCTTCACTCCGAGTGAATGTAATCACATAGAGGAAACAATGAAAGTAAATGTTCCCTCGAAAACTATTTTCTTTTACTAGACATCTTTACCGTAATACTTGAAACCTTCCCAGAACACTGTTATTAAGGAAAAAATATAAAGGAAAAACTACATCCTACGCCAACATCTTGTACCTAGTTTGTTCAGGAAAGTATGCAGTAAAGTTTATTATTATTATTATTTCGCATCAGAATTCTTTTCCTAACACAATCATCTTATGCACGTAACACTTCAGTTTCACTGCATACACATTCACTGAAGAAACTAGGCACCTAACCAACACTCCACGCACAAGAAATCTCTCAAGCAAGATGTTATTTGCTTCTAGAACGAAGGAAGAAGACGTACTTTCAGTTGAAGAATCTGCGTAGTTGTTATAGCAGCAATGATGGAACTCACAGATAATAGGAACAATGGTGGACTTCACAAGAAACAGCGACGTTTGGAGAACGAGCGATGGCAGCTATGCAATACGACGGAAGGACTTGAAGCAGCGGGCAATTACGGAGCTATGTACTGTTAGTGTATGTGTTTTATTTGAAATACTATTCTACAAAAATATGTTACAAATAAATAAAATTGTAGTCAGAAAGAAAATATTATTAGTACAAATAAATAAAATATGAAAGTGCAGTAAAAAGAAAATATTAATACAAATAAAAGTTAGTACAAATAAAAGAGCTATAAATGTATCAATTTTTAAAAATAATAAACATTTAAAAAAGTTTAAAAAGTAAGTCTATTTAAAAAATATTATATTCCTTTTCCCACGGACAGGCATAATGATAAAAGTGCGCAAGTGATCTTTGAAAGCACAATTTTAATGCCTATGATGGTACATCGATTGTCAGAACACAATTCAATTTCGAAGAACCAGCCGCGTCACTTAGCATAGAAACATGCTCAGTGGGATTTTCTTGAGAGTACTGTGAAGAACAACTAAACCAGAGCCAGAAACGAATTATTTCAGCGAAGTAAAGGGAAGTGTTTCAGTAAAAAGCTACCAATAAGCACGAAACAAATTAATTTTATACAAGTTAACAAATTTTAATTTGCAATCCCTACTCGACAACTAGGTGAGATTTATTGGAAAAAATAAAAGCAGGTTTGGTTTGTAATAAAATGGAGCAAGGCAACAAAAGAACTATTATCGACTTAACGAAATCACAAAATATTATCTGTTTGCGGCTGGCAGATAAGTTGAATTGGCCCAAAAGGGAATATCAATGAATTAAAATAAGACTTTAGTGAATTGAAAGAATTAAAATAAGACTTTAGTGAATTGAAATAATTAAAATAAGACTTTAGTGAAGAGTTAAAGAAGAGTGAAACAGAGAATACTTGAAACAAGTTGAGAACTAGGAACATGATCAAGGAATTAACGAAAAAGATTGGTAGATAAATGCTCCAACTCGAAATGCAGCTTCATTAAAAAGCGAAATGCCTTTGGTATTCTTTACCATGTATGGAAAGAGCGGCAGTATATTTCCATTACAAACCGCACAAACAGATTGCCCCTAAGAACGATTTGCATCTTGAGACAATCACGCACCAACATGCTTGGACTTGAAAACACAACAGCATGCTGACTCTCTACTTAATAAGTGTCATACAAATGAAAATTGTACTGCGAATAGTGTGCAGGCATATCCTAAATTGTTCGGAATCACTCGATTAATGAAGAAAAATTGTGTTCTGATTGATTGCGGTATTGGATCACATATTTATTTCCGAAACCTTACCACTCGGCAGGACATAAATTAGTCCTTTTAGCCGAGTTAACGGCCTCCTCCTTTTCCCCTCTCAGCCGTCCCTAACCTCACAAAATCAATGTTCGCGTATTTCGGTTTTTCTATCGTTTTTCAGTTAATTAAAAGGACCGGAAGAAGTTAATTAATTATATTAGAAGCGACTACTGTTATATTTAAAGAAATACGTTTCCCAACGAACAAAACAGTTCAAACCTAAAGCGCAAACCACCTAATAAAAACAGTCGGGGATCTTATTCGTCCAGATATTCACAACATCATACTAAAAAAAGTTATAACCCTCCGATAGTAAAAATATAACGGAGACTGAAGAGTAAGAAGTATTGCAAAATAATATAACGTTTTGTCCACGATTCACCCAACCGATTGCCTACTGAATCATAAATATATTCGCAAGATTTTTACACTCGAGAGAACATAAATTAGTACTTCAAGCGCATTACACGAGTTCCTCCGTTTCCCCTCATAGTGATCCCCTATCTCACCAAATAAAAGTTCGCGTCTTTCTTTATCTCTATAAAGCTTGAAATAGTTTCAGGAAACGAAGAAATTAAACTTGAAATTTAAAAATCTGAGATAGCTATTAGTGTTTGGTTTTAACAGTTTAAACTAGATCTGCACTGCGATAAGAAATTTCATGTCTTGTTTAGTTTTAAATTTCTTAAGTTAACATTTGATTGCACCACCGCATTTTTCTATTTGTGTTCTGTAATTTTCTTGACGAGGAATATTAACGTTTTGTAATATATTTACTAGTGTGTAATACTTTTTATATAACAGTTTGAATTACATTTATAAGGTTTAACCGACTATGACTCAGGCAGTTTACATACATTTTAACTGTTAAAAGATATGAATTATTTACTCATTAATGCATCTCGTGAATTAAATGTACTATCTGTGAATACTTATAATTAATTTTAATTTACATATTCAATATCTTTAATTTAATTTGTGTGTTTTATTTGCTGTACATTGCAGGACTCCAAGCAGTTCCGCAGGGTTGCTGGATCCCAGCTGGACAACAACCTGGAAAACGTTTCGGCTAGGGCCTACTCGGCTACCAGTGACGTTGTCCACCCATGCCCCTGCCCGTC
>JAGDQP010020114.1:4848-33797 GCA_022664845.1 Lepisma saccharinum | reverse complement strand
TTCTGTTGAGTACATATAGTGGAAAAATACCACAAGGCTGGATTGTAGTTAAATTATTCAGTTTCAAGGTTTCTTTAATAATTCATAGAAGGAACAAAACATTTTTACTAGTACAAGGTCAATCGACAAGCCAAAGCAATACTGATTTGTCCTTGAATGTCCTATAAACAGTTCAATAACCAGAACAATCGATTGTATAGACTAGAATTTGACAGTTTTTTCTCCTTATTACAAATACAAATAGTCTTTGTGTAAAATCCAGCAAATGATTCCTTTTCCAGCACAGACAGAATCGACTGTATTTCGTGTTAACTATTTAGAAAAATCCTATTTTGTACTTCAACTATGTACTTTAAATATCACTTTTCTCACTTTATAATGAGTACATATGCTTTCCTGATATCCTCTTTTCTGTTAAATATAACAAATACATGCTTGGTAGAAAGAGTTTTATGTCAAATCAGTCCTGGTCACGATTCAAATTCAAAAAATTAGCAATATTACACAACTTTCTGGTTACATTCTAAATTTCAAGCAATATTTCTCACTTTTCATTGTATATATTGTCTCTTTGGGGCTCCATAGTCTAGTGGTTAAAGCGTTGGACTCATGTTAGCGTGGTCCCGGGTTCAATTCCCAGCTAAAGTCCCACTTTTCGCCGTCCACTCCACGTCGTGGAGAAAACTGGAAGTCACGTAAATAACAACATAATGGCCACTCAGTCTAGAAAGCCCCTAATACGCCTGTTCCTGGCTAGATGGCGCGCAGCGCTGACCACACTGCCATCACTCGGAAAAAAGCAGTTTCACTAAGCGCAAACAAATGGCGTTAGGGCAGGGTCAGGACCTATCAGGTTGGTGGTTATTATTTTATTTTTATATTGTCTCTTCATGGAATAAAGTCACTAACCTCATCCTAACAGTGTTTTCCTCAATTTCATTATATGATTCATAAAACCTAAACTGACAACTTCAAGAAAATTTCAGCAACTACACTTGTGGTGGAGTTAGAGATTCTCCGGCAACAAAATAATATGTTTTTATTCCGTTTATACCTCCTTCAATACAACAGAATTTAGGTTCCCTTCCAAGTATTGGATTTTAATTTGCCTTTTATTACCACCAAATAAAAAGGTCCGCAAAGCTGCCCTTTATTTTCTTGTTTGGAACTGTTACAAAATTTGATAGAGTATTTTAAATTACAAGAAAAAAATATCATAGCAACTTGCAAAACAATTTACGGCTACACATTCGATGGATTCCTCATTTTTAAATTTCGTGGGTCACCGTCCGGTTTAATTTCTGTTCAATTACCAATATGTGTCCTTGAAAGCAATTAACAGTAGTCAGCGAAAACAGTGCTTTTTCAGATATTTGTTTCCTCTTGTGCTTCTCTTTCTGCAAACGTTTCATCAAACATATACTTGGCCTAACCTCACTAAATCAACGATTATATCCCATCAAAGGTCAATGTTACATCCTAAGCCTCTCTGTATTTATGTGGACATTACAGTTAATTCATTTCCAGAAGTGACTTAATACTTTCCGTGCATTTTATATGTAATCTTCCTTAAATAATCACTTTTTGCGTACTTCAGTTTTCTTTTTGGAATTCTCAATTTTAAAAATGAAACTCAATTTATGTTTTTGTACCATGAAAGAAACAAAATAATATCAATTATCTAAGTGTACTTACCAATTATCTCAGTTATTTATAACAAAGACACAGTTATCACAAAACAGTTCTATCACCAACAAACACTTCATCAAGTAATAACGCTCAAACACTCAAACATGCATCATAAATTTCATTCCGACATTTGTTTTCACCAAAATTACGTAGTCACCCGCATGCAACCATTTCTTCAACTTAAATCATCCAACCGTTTCTGCCTCTCGGATGTTCAATAGACACGAATCTGGTATAGTCTAATAAAATCGATAAAATGATCAAAAGTTTATCGACGCAACAGACTTCCATAACATTACCAATCTAATTCATATCTGTTGGATTCCATTCGGCACACCAAGTACTCTTTTTCTCCGTGGTCTAAAGGAAAACGTTGCTACACTCGTGCAAAATAATGTACTTTTCGCATTGCGAAAAATTCTTCGAGTTCATCGTAGCAGTAACAATATGGATCGTCACAATATAGCATGGGCATTGGCAGTACTTTAGTTTAGTTCATCGTCACCATAACATTAGTTCCCCCTACAGGCGAAGGGATTAGGCATTTTTTCAAAAGATTCATTGCCACAGTAACACCAACTTTCCCATAACATGAAACGAACTTAGCTACTTTTTAACAATGATTTGGTTCATCGCCATCGTAACATTAGTTCCCCACAACAGGCAAAGGGATTAGGCATTTTTTCAAAAGATTCATCGCCACAGTAACACCAACTTTCCCATGACATGAAACGAACTTAGCTACTGCTTTAACGAGGGTCCAGTAGTAAGTCTCTCACTACAAAGGAAGAGCATAGGCAGTACTTTGGTTTAGTTCATAGCCATCACGATACGAAACAGGGTTTGGCCATTAATTTTCATTTGCAAGCATAGAGTCCAAAACATATAAGGATAATTAAACATTTTATGTACTCTCATAGTATGATTGGAAACCTTTATTTTCTCTGTGGCAACACACCTAACACAAAAATACTTCCAAAGGGCACGCAGGTTCGAGTCTTCACCCCAACTCCAATTCAGTCCAAGACAGTTCCGATATCCGAATCTTTACAACATTACGGTAAAC
Organism: Lepisma saccharinum; assembly: GCA_022664845.1. Classification (NCBI taxonomy): domain Eukaryota; kingdom Metazoa; phylum Arthropoda; class Insecta; order Zygentoma; family Lepismatidae; genus Lepisma; species Lepisma saccharinum. The sequence goes on along the minus strand of JAGDQP010020114.1, from coordinate 31,042 downwards.
CAGACTTATATTCTGGAAGTTAAATTTCAAGAATTCCTCGTCTGCATTAAGATCTTACGTTATATTACCTTGTCTGTCTCTACCGGGGACAGGGTTTGGCCAACGACAATAAATTTTCCTTTTTAGACATTATTATTGCAACTTGTAGACCTATCTGAGGGATTCCTATGCAAATTCATCTGAGTTCGTTTCTTTAATCTAGCATACAGGAAGGCTAACAAAATGGGTGTCAGTTCGATTCCAGGCTAAAGTCCAGAACTCTAGGTCAATATACAAATCTGTCTTGGCGATTTCATTAAAAGTACACTTCGAAGACATACGTAGGTTCGACTCCAATCAAAATTCTTAAATGTGTGTTAGTTCAATATATAATTATGTCATAAGGCGACATTCTGCCATCAGCAAAATTCCTAAAACAAACAACTAAGTCTTCACATATGTATTTATCAGTCAGCATTAGTCAAATGTTTCAATACCCGTCCAAGTATTATCTTCAGTAACCATCACCACTATACCACAACAACCTTAATGTTAAACTTTAACCATTGGATCTGTCGCAGGGTAACAAAATCTGACACTTGGAGCAAGTTAAACTTTAACCATTGGATCTGCCGCAACGACATTCTTTTCTTTCAACACAAGTCAGCAAAACAGTTAAATTACATTTTATTATGCAAAATCAGTGTTTATATTTCTGCATATCTCAATTCCAACTTATATTCAATCATTCTTTTCGTGTTCGTTTTCTTTCTATAATTTACTAAGGCCTTTGCAAGCTTTTCAGCACAAGTTTAGTCAAATTACATTTTAATACGCAAAATCAGTGTTTATAATTCTCTCAATCAAACATCAACCCTAACTAAAATTATATCAAACAATGTTACTGTCAATACAATGTTCCTAGATCTTCTTAATATTCACAAGTACTTGAAATATCTTACATTCATGTCTCATTGTCATCCTTACCAATAAGCATTTCATGTTTTCTTTTTACCCTCTCAATCTTCTTTCTCATTTCTTGTATTGTCTGATAAAAAAAAAGGATCATGAAAAAAAAAACTCTTTCCTTTCCTTCTTCTTCTTCTTAAACTAAATTAATTTCTTTGCGCCTGTAGGTATCTCGTTGAAGCCAACCCCACTATTATTATTTATTTTTTTTCATCCAAGAAAAAGGCAAATGCCCTGTGGCATTCCGGAGTACATTTTTCTGTGCCTAGCCGGGTAGGGGGTGAGAAGCAAGGGTTGTGAGTAACAAAAAATGTATAATTATTTTCTGAATAAATCAATACAATGCAGGAGCAAGGCAACAGCGAAAGTCTCATTCAAAAATACGTGTCTCAACTTGTTTTCTAGTTTCATTCAAGAGGGAGTGTCTCAAATAGCCACCTGACAATCCACGGAGTACATTTGTCGGGTAACAGTCGGAGTCTCATGCAACAAACACGTGTTTAATTAATACGTAATTAAATCATGGAGTAGCAGGCTAGGTGTACTCTACTATGTCTTTTTACTTCTTTCGCATTTCTTAAAAAAAAAAAGAAGAAAAAAAAAGCTGCGTTTACAGTTGAGCACAAGAACCTCTGCAGAAAGTATTTTTAACGAACCGCACGCCAAATCAAGATAGACTAAACTGTAAGAAAATAGAGGCAGAAAAAATGAAGACGCTCAAACAGTTTACGTTCCTTCAGAAAGATCTAGCACGGTCTATGAACTCAGCTGGAAAATTTTGTTTTGATATTAATCTGTCAACGAAAAATCTGCACTGCAAAAGAAAAAAAGAACTACATTTCCCACTAGTTCTTCACTTTTAAAGAAGCCATTTTAAAACTAAGTTTCCATCCATGCATTATCTCTTTCAACTAACTCTATATATGCCCATAATCCTTCATTTTTGTAACCATTAAATTTCCTTGTTTACAGAGTAGAAGTTTTCTTATTATAATTTTATTACTAGCAGTCTTGCTTGCTTTTAATGAATAGCTATCCCAGAACTGTACCCATTTTGACAGTTGTGGAACGTGCCACTTGACTGTCATTTGGTTGACTTTTTTTTTAATCGAACACAGATGAAGTTATTTTATGTCGCCATTGTTGTTTAAACGCTGTACTGTTTCTTACTAATATGTCACCTTGAAATAGCGAACCCCCTTCCGGGAGAGGGGTGGAGGATAAGGATGGCAGCGGCCTGGGTCGTAGGTTAGGTACCATCCTGGCATTCTTCTCGTGAAAGTAATAAACCTCTGCAAAAATCTCAATCAGATTTAACTTGTGTGCTCCCCCCCCCCCACGGTGTCGTTTCAAATTTCGCGACTGTAGATATTGTACCTTTGTCGAATTGGTCTGGTCAGTGGTCACTACCTTCCTCGTTCTTATACAGATGCTGTGCTCTCCGACACACTCAGCACAAGCCAAGTACTCGGAACGAAGTCCGATGTTATTGAGTTGGTATCAGAAAACAACGTAAATATAATTTTCAAAATAAGCAAGTAATGTCCCTGGTGGATGCGTGAGTGGTAATCAAGGGGTCACAAGTGGTTCGGCGCTCGCTGTAAGCTATGTCCCGTCTTCAGGACTACATTTTCATTCTATAGAAGGCAATGGCAAACCATCATCGGTTTACTTTGCCCAGAGACCTTCCGGTCATAGACTCATCATCAATTAGGGAAGTATAGGTACTTACATCAACAGCAACAGACACACTATAAAACGAGGCACCGTAGCTCGTAGTAGAGCGTTGGTGTAGCATTCAAGAGGTCGTGGGTTTGATCCCAGCGACAGACCATCCTGACCGAGGCCTTTCCAGGGGTTTTCCTCAGTCACATCAGGCAAATGACGGGATGGCATCTTCAAAATAGGTCCTGGCCGAAACCTTCCCGAATCCTTTCCCCTCCCCTATTCCGTCCCGAGCCTTAGATGCCTAAAGGACATAAATAAAATTAAAAAAACTTCTTATCATAAGTTCTCCTAATTCCGACTTTGGTTTAAGATCTTATTAGTTGATAAGATACACACGAAGTAAACAATATCGTAGCCGAAAAAGTAAAACATGGATGCTTAACCCATTCCTTGTGGGTTACTTGTAGTCTGCCGGGTATTGGTTGCTATCCTGCTCATCCACTTGAAGCTCTAAACACTTATTCGCAACAAAAAGAGCGAACTCTCAAGAGACTGAACCGCTATACTAAGTTTACTTGTTGCCTTAACCCGAAGTTTCACATATCTGAAACTTTGTTACGATGTATTGAGAATATGAATGTAATCTTTCTCGAAATATCGGGAAGTAAAGGACAACTCTTCACGCGAGAAAGAAAAAGAAAGAATCCTGAAAATAGGAACATATTTTCTTATTCAACAGAAGAAAAGAGTGGGAAAGGTTTATGGCTACAAGAAAACCACACAAAATATTAGATTTATTTTACGGAAGTGGATTGGAAACTGAAAAAAGGTACCCATACCTAATTGAGAAGATGATGTTCAGGAAGACTAGCCAGTTTTATGGTTCGTGCCCAAAACTATCAAAATAGTATACATACTTATAAAAATTGAACAGCTAACATAGGCCTTAACAAGTTCTTGCAAAAATCTTACAAGATATTCCTATCCAAATAAGCCTTACCTAAAATATAAAGAGAAAGATAGACACATATTAATACCTAATTTAAATAAAGTAGGCCCTATTGAGTACATCAAATCTTTCATTAAAAGATAATCTAACATTCAGCCTTCAGTACTAAGACAATTCAGATGCTATCAGTTCCAGGAAGACCAAAACATGAGAAGAGCTCATCTGACGAATTAACAATGTTTCAGGTTAGTCACAGAATTATGGCGGCAATGGATAGGACAGTACGCTGAATTTGGTCACTAATAGGGGATAACAGCAGTTAAAGTCGCCACGTCGTACCAATCACGGAATACCAACACGAATAGCAGACGACTACACACCTGAAATTGGCTGCTGTCTTCGTAACGCAATAGAAAATATCCGCCCTGTTGCCACGTCTAGTACATAAAAGCTTACATCTATAAACAGTGTTGCCAATGGTAATAACTTGAAACAAGTAACCTAAAAGTAGCTAAAACCTATCTTACCAATGTTAGAATTAGGCGTATTTGTTGCTAGAGCGTGCATTTAAGGTAGCTAATTCTCTATTCACACAATATAAAAAATATAACGTTTGGTAGCTAAATTAGCGGTCAAAATAGCTAATTTTAACAAGAAAGTAGATACAGTGGCAACACTGCATCTGTAGTAGTTTATCAACTGTTTAACTGCTACCAAAACAGTTTTCAAGGTCATTTTTCCTGACTATAGAAAGAAAAGGTCGGCGAAATATCTGTGACTGAGAAGGTTTTTTATGTGTGACCCATTAGGCAAAAGCGCGGTCACGTGCTTTTACGATCACAGGAGTTATAGGTGAAGTCAGGCCGGGAATAAACCCGTAACAGCTACTTTTACGATGCTAAAACCTTGTTTCCTCAAATAGTGTTTGTCTCTTTTTTCGTTCTAAATATTGATTTAATTCGAGTATTTTTCGCAGAAAGTTTCTTGTAATTATAGTATTTGCAGAGATAGTGCCTTCAAGACCTTTCTTGGAACGTTTTTAAACCCTTCTGAAGATGCATTTCGTATTGTAATGTATTAATTATCCTACAAAGTCCTAAACACGTAAGGCAGAAGTATTTCGAGAATTAATTCCCGAAATATCTGGAGCCAGAAGGAACTGAATATTTGCATCTCACAGAGGAGCCAAAAATCTCGTATATTTACTCAAAATTGCGGTTCGGTTTTCACAAAATTTGAAATTTCTTATCTAGATTTCGGATGTCGAATATAGATTTAAAATTCCAGATCTGGTATTGAAAACTACGTTCTAGATTCAAAATTCCGAATCTTAGTTCTGTGTCCAAACTTAAGTTTGAGATGAAAAGTTCTTCAACCTAGGTCCAAAAATAAGTGTTCACCATCTGGCTCCAAAATTCAGGAACTCTAATCTCAATCCAAAATACAGAATTTCTTTCTCTGAATCTTAAGAGCCTGAGATTCAAACCTGGATCAATAACTCTAGATTTCGGTTCTCGATTTAAAAATTGAGAGAATTGGATTTTGATTACTCAATTCACGGTCTCGCATTTGGATACAGAATTCCATTACTTTGTCAATGGATTCTGAATTCTGGATTTCGAATCTGGATTCAGAATTTTACTCGGATCAAAACTGGGGCTCCCGATGAAGGATATCCAAAATTGAGAATCTAAGATCTGGAATAGTTTGGCAATCAATCACAAATTGAAATTATGGAGACACGGTCTCACTCACTACTTTATCCGAAAGTGTCTCATGTCCTCTCAGTCTCACATGACTTATTTTTATTTCTTATTTTCATTTTGACCAATCTTTCTTCACCTCCCGTCTCTCTGTTATCAACAGAAGAAAACGAACAAGAAAGACCGATAATGACCTCATCAGTCCTCTTTTTTCTCTCGGGCACTTTAAACATTGAAATAGTTTGCTGGAGCATTGCAGTTGAAGGCTCCTGAAGTACATCTTCTCCAGGGGCAGTTGCAACAAGAAGTGGCGGCTCATTACAATTGATGGATACGTTTTTTAGTCTCCTTTTATTAGCTACAGCCATCCATTATGACCTTGCATTCTATCTACACAAGGCATCATTAACGGATTATCAACAATAGGAAGAAGAGAAAGAAGACGAACTGATCCAACCACTTTGCGGTTGTGGAAGACAGTCAATCTAAGTGGAATGAATGCTTCTAATTGTTCAAGTGGTTGGTAGCAGCAATTTGGTTTTGTACTTCCTTCCTCCTTCATATTGTTCCCATTACTTGCGAGAATAATATTGGTCATTCAGCGTGAGTTGGCAGCTTTCTTTTTGTTGTTGTTTTAAACAGATGTTCTTTGTTTAGGTTTTGTTCTCTCCTCTCCTTCTATCTCCCTGACTCTTGCTCACTCACACTTTCTTTCTTTCTTTCTTTACTCTTCCTCCATTCTTTCATTCTTTCTTTCCCTCTTCAATTCTTTTTCTTCTTTATTTCCTTTCCTTTCTCTCCCTTTCTTCTTTTTCTTCCTCTTCTTTTCTTTCTTCCCTCTTCCTATTTTTCCAAATTTATCTCCTTTTCGTTCTTCCCTTCTATGTCTTTCTTTATTTCACACTTCTTTTCTGCTTCTTTCCTTTCCTCTTCTTTTATATTTTTCTTCCTCTCTTCCTTGTCTTTCTATTTTTCTTTCCTTCTTTCTTTATTCCGTCTTCTTTCCCTCTTTTCTTTCCTTCGCTCTTTCTACCGTCTTTCTTTCCACGTCTTCCAATCTTTTAATTTCATTTATTTCTTTCCTTTTCTTTCTATTTTAAATTTATTTCATTCCCTCTTCTTTCCTTCTTTCTTTCCCTCTTCTTTACCTTATTTATTTCCTTCTTTTCTTTCTTTACTCTCCTCTTCGTTATTTCTCTTTTTTCTTTCCCTCTTCTTCCGTTCTCTGTTTTCCTTCTTCTATCCTCTTCTTCCTTTCTTTTCCTTTCTTTCCTTGTCATTTCTTTCTTTGCTTCTCTGTTTTCCTTTCTTATATCCTTTTCATCACATCTTTTTTATTTCTTTTACTTTCTTTTCTTCTGTTTCATTTTTACTTTCTTTTTTCTATCCTCTTCGTTCCCTCTTCTTCCTTTCCCTTCTCTCTTTACTTTTCTTTCTCTTTCCTTCCTTCTCTTCACTTATTTTAATTTATTTTACTTTTTCATCCTCTTTTCTTTTTCTTTCCTCCTCTTCTTTCTTTCTCCCTTTTACCTTTCTCCTCTCTTTCTTATTATTTCTTTCTTCTGTTTCTCTCCACTCTCTAGTTATCTGCATTTCTCTTTTTCTATCTCTCATTTCTGTCATTCACTCCCTATCTTTTTCCCGTTCTCTCTCTCTCTTTCTCTTTCCTCCTGTCACGCACGTACACAATGAAACTACGGTACGTATTTCTTGAAGTGTGTGTGCGGTACACATTCTTTTCTTGACTAAATTCGCTCACTGTTTTTCTAATTTCTGAAGCATCATTCCTGGTCTTCCGCCAAAATTCTCGGCACGCCACACAAAACCATCTTGGCTCGTATTCACAAAGTCACCATTGTTGTCAAAGATTTGAAGGAGTTCTGTTAATATTATTTGCCGTTTCAATTGGTGAATCAAATTGATTTGTATCAGCAGTGTGATTGTTGTCGTTACTTAGATATACACGTTTCTGCATACGATTGATCTTGTTTTGAATTACCCGCTATAAATGCTTTTAGCATTTTTCCTGCGAAGGGTAGGCGGCGCTGGCTCAGTGCTGGAAATATCACTTCTGTTGCTTGGATTCCTTGGTTCGAGAGCTGCGGTGAGTTAGAGGTGGAGCGCTCACCTCTGGTGCTTAGGGTCCTCGGTTCGATCCTTGCTCGTGCCATGTGGGCATTGTGGTGGACAAATGCCGTGGGAGTGGGACTTATCGGGTTTCTCCCGTTTCCTCCCACTTTCTTCATTCCACCAATCATCCCATCATCATCCATCTGGCCTGAGCCAAAGATATCTAAAGGCCTTAATTCAAATTCAAAATTCCTGAGAAGGGCCCTTACTGCATTAGATTTTCAGATATTTTATAGGTGAGTATTTCCAGTAAACGTTTAATTTATTATATTACAGAAAACAGTGACTTTGAAAGAAGTAGCGAGACGCATTTTAAATAAGATCTACTGTTGTCCTTTAGGCATCTCAGGCTCAGGCCGGGATAGAATAGGAAAGATGGTGTTGGAAGGTATTCGGCCAAGGCCTAAGCCTTTGCCTGATTGAGGAAAAACCTTGGAAAATCCAGGACCACGGTCGCTCAGTTGGTAGAGCGCTCACCCCTGGTGCTAGAGCCGTCGGATCGATCTCTGCACATGCGATGTGAGCTTTGTGGTGGACAAACACCATGTGCGCGGGTTTTCTCGTGGTGCTCCCGTTTCCTCCCACTTTCTTCATTCCACCAATTCATCCCATCATCATCCATACAGCCTGAGCTATAGTTGCCTAAAGGCCTTAAAATAAATTCAATCCTTGGAAAACCTCTGTCAAGACCTCAGATCGTTCCCAGGGCCTCAGATCGTTCCCAGGACCTTCCGATTGCTAGTCAACGTGCTACCAGCTTACCTACGGCCGCTCTGGACATTTTAATTAGCAACAAAATACTACAAGTGTTAGAGACACAAAACATAATTTCATAATTTCCTTGATGACGTATAGAACGAAGAATTTTCTATGGCAGAGATCTTCAGTTAATTTTCCTGGAGTCCAGATTGATGGTAATATCGCAATAAAGAGGCCTTCGCGATCCAAATAATTAGTCAAGTATGAGTAAGACCAAGCGGCCGTAGTAGCTCAGCTGTTTGAGAATTGTTGTCATCCAGGAATCTATGCCAGCGATCGACCAGCAGCAAGCACGTTTTTAGGGGACGCCCCCCGCACCAAACTCACAGTTTTATGGGAAAATAGTATAACTTCAGGCGTAATTATCTATATTTCATGCCTAGACACACCTTTGACCCCCCCCGTAAGCCCTTGGACCCCTCCCAAAACCAAATTCTGGATACGTGCCTGACCATCACACATTACTCTTGACATGGTATCAAACTCGGCGCCAGCCAAAGATGCCAAAAGGCAATACATAAATTAAAATTCATATTAAACCGAGGAGGTCCGAGAAAAAAAAAAGGCATCGGGGCCAGCCATTTGAAGAACTTTGCCTTATGACATTTGCGGTGTTTTCTTGTCAAATTAAATACTTCTGACGACTGAACCCTCCCCAAATCTTTCTTCCCCTGAAATATTAAAATCTTCTACGTTCCATACTTTTGCAATTGAATTACTCTCTAATGTGATCGTAAAAGGAAGGTTTGTATGTAATTGGTAATTTGCATCAACTTAAAATGTATTTGACTCCTCCCATTTGCAGGTAACAATGTTTTTAACAAATTCCAAGAACACATTCTCTGAGCGGCGGCGGCCACGGCAATACAACTTGCTCGCCAGCAGCAGCAACCTTTTGCGTCCTTTTTCTCAAATCATCGTCTTTTTTTGTCTGCGCGCGTAACAGATTTCTGAGGATGTTTATATTGGCAGCAAGGAGAGAGAGAGAGAGAGAGAGAAAGAGAGAGGGAATACCCTTCTAAACACTTAGCGGCAAGTCACGTCGCGCTCGGTGTTGCCATATTTGGTCTTATGGTTTGTGCGGTCATAAATTGCGTCACATACGTACACACACCTCTACAACAGCAGTTATGTCTGTCCAGGAGGAGATCTTTTACTTTGGGTAATGAACAGAAGAATGGAATATTGCTGCAGCGGCCACAACCAAATGAATGGGCGGTCAGTATACTGGCCAAACCACTCATTGGTCGCTTATAGGTGCTGGATTCTTCTTACACCTGACTGACCATTGTCCTCGCAGCATTGGGACAATGCTATAGGTTGTACGGTTCTTTGCGTGTTGCCCGAAGACGTAAGGTCAAACTCTTGAGAACTTTTTTTCCCGTTTGTCGAAGCGAATACGTTCAAACGAAAAAACTTGACCACAAGAAAAGTATCCGTAAAAAAATATTTTCCTTCACAAAACACCCAAATTACTAAGAAGATGCAAGTGACTCTTGCAGATGTTGAAAATTATCTCAATTAACCGGAATACATATTCGTACTCTTCTCACGACATTTTAAACCACGTTTTCATAATGTTGGCTCACTCGTGTCTCAATTTCAAAAGTACACAAGAGACTCAAACGTTTGGAGCCTTGTTATGTTTGAAAGTCATTCTAGAAAGAAATTAGGAGAAATTAAGACACGAAAAATAAATTTCAATAATAAATACACATACACAGCCAAGGCTGAAACTTTTGGTGATCCGGTCAGTTGAACCGGCGGGACCCGGTCTTGACTCAAATAGCCAGACTGACTCTGACCCAGCTACCCGATTATCGCATCTTGACCCAATTTTATCCCGATGATCCTGTGGTTTGAATCAATGACATTCCTTGAGAAGTAAGCTTATATACGGGAAATCCATTTTTTGAGAGTTTTAAATAATTTTAATGCTTTTATCCCATTTAATACTTCAAACACAAAATTCCTTGGTTTAAGCCTTTCCGACGGGGTATTTCCACACATTCGGCGGCCTTTTTTTATTCTTTCCAGGGACATTACACTATTTCAGGGACGTATTTAGGGGGTGGGTCCGAGGAATCCGGACCCTCCCTCCAAATTCAGAGTTACAGGCAAAAGTAGTATGACGTTTCGCGCAATTATCTGTACTCATATCCATTTCATGCACAGATACAGATTGGGCCCCTATTTCTATGTTATATTGTTAGAATTTTTCAGCATCATATATTTTTCGTGCTCTAGGGAGTAACAACACCCCCCCCCCCCTCTTGGTCACCTCTCAAAGAAACACTGTTCAAACAAGTAAAGAATTAAATCTCTGCCTTTTCAAGTCCGAAATCAATACAGCAGACGTAATACAAGAGAAAGAAAGAAAGCTTTTGTAAAACTGACGCAAGGCATACTTCCCAACAGATGAAAGCTAGGTACAGAGATGTCAACTTACCAATATTACAAAATAATACTTTCCCGAAATTAATTTCTAACCTCTTATCCTAAGGTTGCATGCACCCTTCGTGAAACACCTTGTATATGCGAACGTTAGGGGTGTGATTTAGGTGACAACGGCCCGGCAGATCGAAATAAAATATGGGAATCACTGATGTAAACAAATTTAAGAGCCGATGTTTTTATTAATAAAACGTGATGGTAGTCAACCCAATAAATTATAACAGAAATAAACTGTCATTCATAAAAAAAAAAGAGAGAGCATCGTTCGTCTTGTAATTATTTCATCACTAAAGGGCGTTTGCTTTCTCAAATGGTAACGCCTTCTCTCCTGCCTTCTTCCTCATAAATTAAAACAGATCTACTTTTTAGGGAGGGGAAAGGGGTTCCTTCTGTTTTTTTTCTTAATTCTGCTGTCAACTAAAAGGATGGATGAGATCAATTTTCAATCTATAGGATGCTTTCCATGATGCATTTTGTTTTCTCCAGAAGTCCTACGCTACATCCCTCTTCTGTTTACTTTTATTCGAAGTGCTACCATCTCACAAAAGAAAGATCTTATGGTTCCCGCTACCTCCGCGGTGACATATGGATAAAAACAAAACAAAAAACAATTCCACTCAAGTAAGGTGTCGCCTCGGTGACAACTACTTCCTTTGGGAGTTGCAGCAAATGAGAAAAGTAACCTACTATATACATAATTTTATATACAAGAATAAACTATAAATACATACATACTTACAAGGTCTGGTCTGGTTACAATTTCACTACACAAAAAAACAATACACACACACACACACCGATAAAAGCTTCCAAACACACTACACTAAGCATTGATAATAAGTTTTACATAATCAAAGGATATCACAATAAAATAAAAAAAAAAAATGAAACTAATAGTGTCTTTAGCAGGGCGCCCGCTTAACAGCTATCCGCACGACCCGACGAAATAGAGCCTGCCCGGGGCTCGAACCGAAATACTCCGGAACGGCGCAACTAAAAAACGCGAGGTTCGAACATTCACGTACGTCTCTCTCTAATGCCAAAATACCACTCGCCACTGTCCATCGACTACTCTCCAAGACGCTGGATTCCCACACAGGAATGTCGGAATGTCCATCTGTTTTTCGTCCACTTGGTTTCCTATTTCACCCTACTGGAGGTTCAGAGTGGATGGTGGAAGATGGGAAACACAGAAAACCAACATTCCAAAAAGCGAATATTATTATGGCGTCGTTTAGATCTGCCATAATCTACCATTTGAAATATTGTTCATCGACTTTAGTCATCTTTGGCACTGCAAGAAATAGAAGAATGGAGAGAAGATGGGTTTCCTCCTTGAACATGGGTTTCCTCGGTCTTCTCCCGTTTCCTCCCACTTTCTTCATTCCACAAATTCTCACATCAACCATATTGGGCCTGAGCCAAAGTTGCCTAAAGCCCTTTAACGAAATATCAAAGCAAATCACAAGAGGAAAAATTGTTTGATTTGCAGTTAAGATTGAACTGATTAGCAGAAATATAGGTTAATTAAAGAAAATAAGCCCTAAGTGGCTATGAGAAACGCCTTAGAAGAGAAAGTAACTGTATGCTGTGATGCATGCATTAAATTTAGATAGATCAGTGTGCGGAAGGAACTTCGTAAGATATACATACAACCGGAGAGAACAATACGTTGAAAGAGAATGAACATTTAATCTAGAGTATCTTGCATCCCTTCTCTATTATTATCACGGGTACAATAAAGATCAATTTGCGTTAGATCATAGCTTTGCCAAGCACATGTCTCATCGACTTTACAAGCAAAATAAGATTAAAAAAAAAAAAAATGAAATTACATAGTAATAATACTAAGTTCTCTGTATCTTGGAAGACTTTTAATTCCGCGTTATCCACTTGAAGACCGACCTACTTTTTCTGATAGTGAGAACCTGATGGGGCATTTGTTTCCTGAGGCCGTATCAAGTGATTCGGTCGGCATCTTTTGAAAACAAGTAATGCGCGCACCCTTCCCTTCTGTGTAGAGAGGGGGAAAACGAGAGCCCTGCTCCCGTTACACACCTCCTACTCTTCTCCATCACATTGTATAAGTGCAACAGAAAAGGGCAGTGTTGCAATATTTTCTCTGCCAAAGAAGAGATCAAATTAACCTTATGTTGTGTAATGGCTACGGTTGCGTACCTTTGGTCAGTGCTGGATAAAGCTACCTGGGGACCCTGGGCTCCAGCCCATGGCTATAGAGTCTGTAACAGCCCCTGTTACTTATCCCCAGTAGTCGTAACGATAACTGATTTTTCTTTGGCGGGGCCCCTGAAATAGGCTTTAACAGGCTTTAGTTATGAAGAGAGACATTATATATATATTGAAGTAAGTAATAATTTAAAAACAGAGTTGACTGTTGGTAAGTCTAAATGCATTATAAAGAAGTTTAATTGTCGTAATTGTCTTTGTGAAGAACATTTCTAACATTAAAAAACACACATTTTGTCTAACATTCGGTCTCGAATTATCTCACACACTTTTTATTTTTTAAATTGCTATTTCCCTCAACTGAAAACAGTTTCCGAGGCCTTTGCCATAACCAGACACGTCACAGGAAAATATCAATTTTTATCCCGGAAAGGAACTAATTGATAATTATTGCTCTCTCTCTCTCTCTCTCTCTCTCTCTCTCTCTCTCTCTCTCTCTCTTATCATATACAGGATGTTGCAGGGCCCATGGTATAACTCTGAGAGGCGATTTACTAACATCAAAACAAGAAAAGAAGTTTATTGAAGAAATGCCAAAACGTGTTTAGGTTCGGAGCTCGAGGCAGCCAAACGTAGAGCGACATAGACACATACTATACGTCCGTTTCGGGACCGTGAACAATCCCGGAGAAACATAAGCACAGGAAAGAGAGTCATATTGCATCAGTGATAATGTAAAAAGAATCTAACTTGATCACTAAAGCCACTGCGCCCGCTAAACGCTTAGCTCCATAAACTTAACTAAAATATATAATCTTTTCGTCCTTTGTATTCGATTGTCATTTGTTAAGCAAATACTGATGGAGTGTTTATTTATGTCTTGATTTGTCGAAATATTACACTACATGTGACGATACCACACTACCTTTTGATCGAACAGTAACATTTCTTGAAAATAACTTTTTTTTTTTTTTCGATACAAGTAGTAAACACCTCCTGATGTTTGTACCATGGGTCCTGCAAATCCCCGTACATAGTATAGCGACAAATATTATTAGAAAAATGTTTCAAGATAACGAAATTTATAGAAGATAATTTTTTTTATTTAAAATAAACAATCGGAAAAAGTGAAGGTTCTGATAAGATGACAAAAAGCTTTCTAAAAGATTCTCTTTGTGTTACTGAGACATAAAAAGGAAAAGTATTTCGACACAGTTACGTCTATCATTCTTTATACATTTATAGAATAAAAGTAGCAGATCGAAGGTGTTTGACCTGCTCAAGTCCTTTAGTTGTGTTTCACACTTCTATAAATAAGATAATGCACAATATCTACAGGGTTGCAAAACCGCATAAAAGTATCTTGCTGGGTGAAAATTAGCATTATGCAGTTCCCGTGATCTAGTTTTTCTCGGGTTGGAGATGAACTGAGATACAAGTTGAATTTTAATCTAGTTTATTTATAGGCCTCAGCCATCTTTGGCACAGACTGGGTTAGTGTATGAGATGGGGAGTCGCCCAGGGATTAATTTGAAAGTACCACCCCACTAGCATTCATGATAACCGGCCACTGGGATACATTTGCGGACCCTTTCATTTTACATGTCAAGAGCAGAGCTGAAACGGGCCACCGGGTCGGGTCTAGGCTTCTGGCCCGGCCTGACCCGGTAACCCGATTTATACCCGGTCCCGGAGGACAAAACAAAGTTTTTAATTATTTCCTTTCGTTTGAACATTGTTTCTTTCACGGGGACCAGGGTCAAAGTTGTTACCCCCAGAGCACGAAAAATACGAGGCCGACATCCCCAGTTAATTATATTTCTCAGACCGGGTCAGCCGGCCCATTCGAGTGGAGTTTCGGATCGGGTCAGCTGGTCACCAGGTCCCATATGCTCGACATGTGTCATATGGCAGTAGTTTTCGTTTTCTCTGAGTATTCAGTCATGATAATTACGTGACTGTGAAAGATGAACAAAGCAAGAGAAATGTCCTTTCACGGCAGAAGATCTTAGTCCCTGTAATTAAGAAGACGTTGCGAGCTAACCGCAGTATTACACATACTGAATTGGAAGAACAGTTTAATCTTTCACATAACACAATCCAGGACATTGTGCACGAAAGCTTCGGATACAAAAGATTTGGTAATAAGTGTTCCTCAACAACTGATAGTCTACTCGCACAGCGTACTAGTTATTTTGAATATAGGTTATGCAGGATTTAGTGGACCACTGAAACTGTAACCTGCTGCCACCTAGTTGTCAGGGTTTGAACTTTAGCTCAGCCAATAAAAATGTCCAACCTGCGGGAACCTTACTTTCTGACTGACCCTCGTTCATGACACGGCGCTTATGCTATAAATCAGCTCTTTATAGGACAAGAAAAGAAAAAAAGAGGAGTCTGTACAATTATTATATTGCAAACTCGCGTCTACTAGAGATCTGACGTCAGTTTCTCCCTTACATACTTTCGTTCAGACGCTACGATAAAAAAAATATCTCGCAAAGCATTATCGTATTGACCTGTTTTTGTCTCCGAAATCGATCCAGTCCCTAGATCGAAATATACCCGGGCTACTCTAGTGTAAAGGGAAGGTACTCGACTGGTTCTTGGAAAGGCTGTGGTATCTGTCCAAAATATAATAACCGACAACAACAACAACAAAAAAGCTGTGTGCATAATTTTAATTACTAATTTGGCAACACTGCGATAAACACACTTTTGTAGGGCAATTACGTGCTTAAAAAAAGGAAAACGAGCCCTACTTGACAATAAAACGACGTTATCTGTTAAAAAAACAACAGCTTTTTGAACAAATCATGTTCACAGAAATCAGCAAAGTGACAGGTGTTACCTCACATACATACGAAGACAGACCTTACTCACATCATTTTATTACGACAAAGATTAAACAAATAATATTTGGCCTACTTCTCATCCAGGAAGACAGTATTATGTCAGTTGATAAGTCTATATATCAAGGGTACAGAAAGCAAATTTTGTTTCATTAAACAATGGTTTTATCTTATCTAGAGCGTTTTTACCTATTTTATAAAGACGAAGAGAGCTTCGACTCTTTATACTGTTGAGATTCATTTGAAAACTGCTTAACCTACCAGAATATCGCGTAACGTAACAGGTTATCAGTTCAGAAATTGAACTTTCCATACAGAGTAGATAATTCCCAGTATATCCCAGAAATATTTCTTGAGGAATATGGCCGTAATATTATTATTATTTTTTTCTGGACCATACACTGACTGTGTACAAAATATAACAATCCTCGTAGAAGTTATACTCTGTGTAGGCCCTACCACTAGCTATATTTGAATATGAATGGTACTCTTGTAATTGCCCATATAGCATGCTATGTATAATAGATGTCTGAAGAAGGTATAGAGAGCTAGATAACCTATAAGGTCTAGTTTCGACAACTATTATACGTCTAATAGATAATCAAGATTGATATCGGCAATTTGTCTACCGATGAATATCCAGTATACATCTATTAGACATTCGTACAAGGGGATATGAATCCCTGTTGGAGTTCAAGATAAATAAATAAATATCTGGATAAATGGAAGATAATGGGAAAATCTGATGATACAATCGATGATGGATATTCTGCCCGAAAGCAGGTCCTGATCCGAAGGTCCCTAGGCACGGTGAACCGATGGCGGTTTACTGTTGCCTTCCCTAAGATGAAGATGACGTCCTAAGGACGGGACCTACAGTTTAATGTAGGTTTCAAACTACTTCAGTTTTCCACCGGGAATCGAACCTGGGACCCCTTTATTACAAGGCAGCGGGCGTTACCACTCATCCACAGGGAACAGCACGCCTTTAAAATCTTGCAAGAGATCCAGAACTAGAGTGAAGGTTAAAAAAAAAAAAAAGAACAAAATAAGCTAAAAATAGAGGAAAGTAGTTTCTTCGTTTGAGGGCCGACCACTTCTTACGAATGTTGAAAGTTTGAGCTCAAGATCGCCAATGGAATGCAGCCATTTTGTTTTCGTATTTCTAAAAAAAAGGAAACTATTAGTAGACATCAAGATACCAGTGACGATCTATTAGAAAACAAAAAGCCCTCTTTTCCACTTGAAAGAAGGAAAGAAGCTTTTTTTTTTCCTATGGAAACAAAGGAGAACGTTTAAGAAAATAAAAAAGGGCTACTTGTGGGAGAAGCGAAAGGAATACAAAGCACCCATACAATCTTTTCTACAACTACATCGAAAGACAAAGCAAAATCGGACACCTGGCTTCTCATAAGTCTCTTCACTCGTGACAATTACAACGCCTCTATTTATTCCACCGAAAACACACACACGCGAAAGGATTTTGCCCTTCGTAGTTGTCTTCCCGAGTTCAGCAGAAAAGTGACGTTTACTTTACTCAGTTCTTTTTTCGCTTCCGGTGATGTCGAGCACCATCACATTCACACAACAAAAGGGTGAAATATCCACTTTCTTTCCTTTTATTTTAATTCATTCCCTTCCTTTCTTTCTTTCCTAATTTCTTTCTTTTCCTCTTTGCTTCCTAGTTTCTTTCTTTCCTTTTATCCTTCGTTCCTTCCACCTTTCTTTTTCCTAACATCCTTCCCTCTTTCTTCCTTTTCTTCTTATTTCCTTCATTTCATTCCTAACTTCTTTCTTTCTCTTCTTACCAAATTTCTAATTTCTTTCCTTCCTTCTTCCTCTCATTCTTTTCTAACTTCTTTCTTAACTTCCTTCCTTTCCTTCCTAACTTCCTTCTTTTCTTTTTTCCTTCTTTATTTCTTGCCTCTTTCTTTTCTTCTTTCTTTTTAGTTCACGGATTTTTCTTTCTTTCCTTTTCTTTCTTTATCTCCTTCTTTCTTTCCTTCATTCCTTTTTCTATCTTCTTTTCTTTATCTTCCTTCCTCTCCTATTTATGTATTTTTGTTTATTATTTTATTTTCTTCTTATCTTTCCTTTGCTTCTTTCTTCATGCATATCTTTCCTTTTTTCTTTATATTTTACCTGCCTTTAATCTTCCTTCTTTCCCCTATTTTTCTTTATCTTTCTCCTTTATTTATATCTTTTATCTTCTCTTTTATCTTTCCTTCCTACTTAGTTTATTTCAATTGATAAATATATATAAAAAAAAATAGAACTAAAAGAGGCCTAACTGTAATAACTTAAATAACATTGAACAAAGGGAATTTTAGAAAAATTAAAACAACCTTAAAGAAATGCATTAATAAGTTGAAAATAATGAACAATATGAGTAATTAAAATTTATTTCCTTTATAATATTTAGCAATCTTCTTAAAGTCGGTTATGTAAATAGCCTGCGTCATCATCGCAATGACTTCCGGAAGCTTTTCCGATATGTAATAAGTAAAGTTTTCTTAACCACTGTGTCCGTAATCTCGCTAACATTTTAGTGTAGTTTTGGAAGCCTATTTAATTTGCTCTATTTTTTAAACTGTTTCGTGATCTTTTTACTTGCAAATATAGGTAACAAACAAGAACTAGGTCACGGAAGAAATAAAAAGTCTCTTAACATTGGGCAACGCATGTTTCTATTCAGTCCAGAAATTTCCAACCTCGCGATAGTATGGTATAAATTTTATAATACATGCGCCGTCACAGTCAGATATCAGTTCATTAGATTAGATTAGACAAGAACATGGAAACAACGATTACGTGCTGATTACAACAATCATAATTTGGTGCTAACTCCCACGATGTTCTTATCACGGACTCAACTTATTCATCAGCGTGCTTATTGTCACTCATCTGACATAAGCAGCCTAGGGTTGCCAGATGTCCAGAATTTCACGGTAATGGCCACGCCAAAAAAATCGTTGTCAAGTTCCACAATATGAGAAATAATCCCCTATGAACACCCACGATCATGTCAGCATTCGTAATTTTTGTGTGGGCGAGGAACATTATCATGAAATTTTGGACGTCTGGCAACCCTTGGATGCTTCCGTCAGATGAGAGGTATGAGCACACTGTTGACATCCGCGATAAGAATATCGTGGCAGTTAGTTCGAAATTCTGACGGTGGCAGTTAGCTTGCATTATTCAACTGGAATTCCTCTACGAAATAAAACAACTATACTTTGGATGGTTAGTGTTTCTACTCATCTAGTACAGCTAGTCATATCCGTGTAATTAATGTTACATGTGTTCCTCTTTCCGTGCGTAAGAGCATGTGCCAATTTTCACATTTTAACAGTTAATTTGGCTATTAAAAAAAAACTACATCGCAGACCTGCTGACGTGAATATGAGGAGGAACAGGATGTGTTACAGTTCATGTATGCGTGAACACATATGCATGCAAACGACCCCAAAAATATCTCTCTTTGCTTGCAATATCTATCAGATAACCGAAGATTTGCAGATGCTCTAGTGATGCAGACATGAGATCTGGTTTATGTTTTGAGGGAGCCTTGTGTGTTTATAACCATGAGGAAATGCAGGGAGCTTAATAAAAGATTAATTTATTCGACAAAATTGTGCAACAGTAAATGAACTGTTTGGTCTACCATGGGACAGTTACAGGAAATGCATAATTAAATAGATAAATAAATATTTTGTCCTCTAATAACATAATATCCAGATAGTTTTCATATTTAAATAATAATAATTCACAGCCATATTCAATCCACTACTGGATGAGACCTCTCCCGGAGGTAGGAGGTGGTCTACTGCTCCCACGCTGACCAGACGTGTTGGGAGAGGAAAGCCGAAGATCTCAACTGTGGTCGCCACTCGCCACTGTCTTCTATCCACAGCAGCTCTCCAAGTGTTCTCACGATGTTGGGTTAATACCGACATTTTGAGCCCCACCGGGAATCGAACCCGGAACCGCTCGCACTGAAGTCGAGCGCGCTACCGACTAGGCTACACAGGAATTCTCATTTTTAAATATGTAGATATATTATTATCTTCATAATTGTCGACTGTTCGAAAGTAATCTTTTACACCGGATGTCCCTAAAATACACGGTCAAAATTTAAAGGGTGGTTGGATGCTGACATCAAAACAAATAAAAAGGTTAATATGAACACAGGCGAAATTCTGCTTCCTTTTGGAGATACAGCGTTTCCAACTTGGAGCCAAAAGTCGACACCTAACAATAGGAAGAAAATGAATAATTCTCAATCAATCAGAAACGACGTACTGAATGAAAATTTCGTTTGCAGCAACATGGTGGATATGAGGAATGAAAACACGATGTCACCGGATTTTCAGTGTTGCCAGCCCAGAATAAGTTTATTTTACAAATAGCATTACGTCGTGTTATTGGGTATTTGGCATGCTCTAGTGATGATAAATAAGATACGTAAGGCACACACATCGCAGTGTTAGAAAATGTGGATGAAATATTCTAGTAAATTACGTAGTGTGTCTAAGATTGCGAAAACCTTTCTGTCTTATCACAAGACGATGCCAACCAAATACCGAATAACACGAAGTAGTCCCATTTAGAAAATTTAAGCGTTATCCCGGGATGGCAACACTGACAACATGGTGACATCGTGTTTTCACTCCTGGTATCCATTATGTTGTTAGAAACAAATATCCGCATCGAATTATTCATTTAATGCGTCGTTTCAGATTAATTGAGAATTCTTCTTCTTTTTTTTTTTAATTGTTCCGCGTTTACTTTGGGTCCTAAGTTGGAAACGTATCTCGAAAAGGAAGCGGAATTTCAACCATGTCCACAGGGACTCTTTTACTTGTTTATGTCAACAAATAACTCTTGAATTTTGGCCGTGTATTTTCGGGACACCCTGCAAATAACCCGAAATGTGACAACTCTCTTATTTTGTGCAAGAAAATCTCATATCTTGATGTTTCCATGTATAAAATATGACAGTTTTGTGTCATATATTTCGGGTTATATATAAAAGATTACCTGGAACTTTATATTATTCGTCAGTGTCACTTCTGCCTCTTGGTTTCTGGACTCTACAGTTCTTCTTTATTTTTTCTGTTCATAGCAGTAGGTCATACGGTAAACCCACGCTCAGGGAGTTCAGATCGGCACTGGTGAGACACGCAGCTAAGGTTTAAGTTGTACTGTCGGTCAACTTGACTGAAAATTTCTGGTGCTTTCCTCAGTTTCACAAAGCAAATACCGAAATGGTGCCTTTACAAAGATACACGGCACTGTGATACACATTCCTGCCGTGGATGAGTCATAGTCAGCGTAAAGGGTTGGCTTAAATTACTCATTTCGACATGCTCTTTGTGAAGTTTTGAATTAGTAGATATTTTGTACCAGTTTTATTTCATAATATATGGAAATCAATGAACAGGATAAGAAATTAATTATTCATTCCATCTTGTTTTTTAAAAAATGTTTGAATGTTAGGATGTTTTACCATAAACATCAAAATAAATAGACTTAGCACGCTTCCCCATTTTTGTCTGCGCTAAAAAGTATTGGGTTTTTGTTCAGAGCACGTGATTTTGAATACATCCGCTAGGTAGCGCTGGCTTAGACTCTAGATGTCATAAAATTATGGGGTTATGGTTTTACGTCGCTATGAGATATTTTTTGTAAATACGGAATATTTACAACCATTAACAATCAGCACGTAAACTGGAATTTTTTTTGTTAGAATATGAATTTTACATTGAGCCTATACTCACCAGAACGCAGTACCAGAACTTTTTCAATTTGGATCTACAGTACCGTAGCTTTTTAAACTAAAAGATGGGCAAATCTTCAATATTTTTTAGCCAGATCTTCAAAGATTCAACTCTGAACCATATGTACTATCTTCTTTGCTGTCTAGAAGACGATCTGCTGTTAAAACGCGCTGTTGGTAAATGAGTACTGTTTTGAAATCCTTGATGAGCACCGGAACTTTTTATTATTTCAATTAAACCCCTGAAATTGTAGCATGATGATAATGATGGGTGTTCTGTCCGTTAGAGGTCCCTAAGAAAGATGAACCGATGGTGATCTGCCATTGTTTTCTATCGGATGAAGATGACATCCTAAGGGACAGGACCTACAGTCTAAAGTGGACTCTGAACCATTTGTATCCCCAGTGGGTTCGAACCGAGGATTCATTAATTACAAGGCGGATCCATTGATTACCACTCACTGACTGAGGATCCAATTAGCATAATGAGACTTTCCTAAGTTTTGACTATGCTCTGAGTAGGAAATTTCGTAGCAAGCTTTCCACTATAAACTATTTAGTTTGTACAAATTGAGAAAAGTAAAAAAAGAGAAAAGTATCGCGTCATCTTAAGAGACAGCAGCACTTGGCTACAGCAGCCTGCAAGATAAACGTCCAATTTAAAATAGATTTCACACATTTCTAGAAATATCATGGCTTCATTCGAAACAATGACTCAGTAGTCCCTTTAACATAATATATGGCATAGTAAAGCTAAATAAGTTAAGGATCCATGACGTATTGTTTCTTTAAGTATCTTCGTGATGCCACAAAATATGCTGAAGGGGGTATTGTGTCATTTTTGCGAAGGAACCACATGAAACCATGATATTTCTAGAAACGTGTGAAGATCGACGTTAAACTGTACGCCTATTTTGCACCCCGCCCTTCCGTAGCCAAGTACCTCTCCCTCTTAAGAGAAAGAAACGATGAATTTTGACCTAATATCTTTAACATTTGTTGCATTACGTTTCATAGTGACTAAGAAAAGAATGTAGTAGTCATTGTAAAGAGGTTTCAAATGCACTCGTGTGATGATTACACTTTGAAGGAAATACTATACTTTAGTTTACATAGCATCTTCAAGTTCTCCTCCCCATTCCTTACACGCTATTTATCTCACAACGCATATAGACTTTCGGTCACCCCTTTGTCCTATGTATAATAAGCACATGTGTAGGTGGTTGAAGCATATGTGATGAGATCCAAGTGGCATGGCTTTTCTCTCCGGCTGTTCACACCCCATTTCTCTGCATGTGAACACCCTCATATTTACACATATAAACGCACCCCCCCTCCCCCACCTTCTCACATACAGTAACACAGATATTGCAACATAAGACGGAAGTATGCATATAAAAATTAAGTGTTGGAATCGCTTCTTGCTGAACTGATGAAGTAATGACAGAATGTCTAAAGCGTGTAATGGAGGAACAGACTCTCCTACGTTTGGGCGCCATTCCAGGTCAACGACTTAGTCGGTGACAAAAAGAAAGAAAACCAAAAAACGTTTTCCTAGACACCTACGAGACATGTATGTGTGTGTCTGTGCATGTGTATTTTCTTCGTTCCAGGAGGAAGCTTCATTCTCAACTTCCCGCCATAATTAATGTGTATTTATTATTCCAACGTAAGTAGTGCAGTCGGACTCGTGTTTTCTTTCTATGTGGTTTGTACGCCAATATCAAATATACCTGTGGTTTTCAACCACTTAGATTCTCATATGAAGCAGTCATGTTAAAATGATTTTGATATTATTTCTGCATTTTTAAGTATCAACGATATTTTATTACCGCCTTCTTCATCCACAGAAGCAAAGGAATGCAAAGCATACAACAAAAAATATGTATATATTTTATTGCCAAGTCTTTCGCGAACACATGCGAAAATATTCAAACGATTCAGCAGAATTATAAAACATTAGCGTATGTGCATTAATTTTCCTCTCTTTGGTTGACTTTTCTTCTTTTTCTTTGATTTTTGATTTGTTCCTCCAGGTCGGATGTTATTTCCTTTCCTTTTAGTACATGAAGTCACTAGTGGATGTGTACAGTAAGTAACTATTACCATAGACCTCATAATAGATAGATAGTACGTCATATTCTACTATGAGGTCTATGGCAGAGCTACCTAGCGGATGGATTCAAAACCACGTGCTCTGAACAAAAATCCATGAGTTTTAGCGCAGCCAGAAATGGGGGGGTATGGTGATGTCTATCTATTATGAGATCTATGCTATTACATAAACGGTTAGAGCTAAATAAAGGAAAACCGAATTCGAAAATTCTCCAGCCTTACTATCTCGATTTCTTTTAATGATAAAATCATTTGGGTTCAGCAATATTGGATTATGTTACTACCAGCTAACCGACAAGGAAAGATCTAATGGGTTCCATCAAGTAGTTTCAGACGTTAGCCACTTGATTCTATCTTAGGTTAAGATCATACTCTTTACCATCTGCCTGAAGATGGTATTATTAATCCTTATTTTTAATGAACAATTTTGTCTTCCATCGTAAGTACAAATTTACTTTAAACCGTTCATTTCTTTAGTAAGAAAAAAAAAAGCTAATAATTATGTTCTGAAACAAACGCTGACACCAACCAACCCAAAATTATTGCGTCCGTTTATTAGTGTTACGTTTCATAAAAACAACACCCTACTTCCAAACGCACACCTTGGTCAACCATTTTACGAATTTTCCTCTTAAGTTTGGACTTTAAGAATGATAGTAGTCTTGAGAAAGAACATTGCAAAACACTTGAGAATTTTAGTTCTACTGTCTGTTGGATGCGAAGATTTTGCTTTCTTGAGATGCTTGGAAAGAGAAGCATATATTTTAACATCAGAAAGAACAAAGAAACCACTCAGAAAACTGAGTCAGAACAAGTGGAACACACATTGAGAGAATACTTGAAGTTTACCAGAACATATGCGTTTCAAATTCCGTTCATCGACTTAAAAGTATGTGTGGGGTCCTTACACCCAAAGATGAGTTTTTTTTTTTTTTTGTTATCTTTCGGAGTTGTCTACTTACTATAATTGTTCATTTGTCTCGTGATTTTATGTCTTTAAAAATACAATATTTAGAATTTTATTGGCTAACGCTTAATGCTATTCTCAGCATTGATAGCAAATTTGTCCGCTGTCACAATAGACCAGATATCCAGTTTCCCCCTCTCTCTCTCACTCACTCACTCACTCCCGCATCACATACACACACTGTGAATATGTGTCAATCTGTACGCGAAAGTGCTTGTTGCCATATTTTCTCTTCTTTGAATT
The DNA here is from genome assembly GCA_022664845.1 of Lepisma saccharinum. NCBI lineage: Eukaryota > Metazoa > Arthropoda > Insecta > Zygentoma > Lepismatidae > Lepisma > Lepisma saccharinum. The sequence goes on along the minus strand of JAGDQP010020114.1, from coordinate 6,288 downwards.
TTATTTATAGCTTTTAGGCATCTTAGGCTCAGGGTTAGGATGAGGGAGAGGACGTTAGAAGGTCGTCGACCAGGGCTTATTTTTCTGGGTGCCAACCCGGCATTTGCCTGGTGTAACTGAGGAAAGCCTTTGAAAAACCTCAGTCAGTGTGGGTGGTCGAAGGATCGTTACCTGGACCTTCCGAATGCTAAGCCAATCTTATACCAACTGAGGGCTAATTGTTACGTAATCACCTGATGGTCAGTTCTTTAACGCTACGGTAACACCGTCTCGTAGCCAACCTCCGTGCGGTAATGGTTACGATCGAACTTGGGATTGGCTGTGGGAAGGCTCCTGCATGAGCATTTGCGCTTTGCTCAACTTTACCAGGGTAATGCTAAGATATAGTACGGTACCTAGTTTTAGGCCTAGGTCGCTATCTCTCACATTAGTTTCTCCAGAACAGTGATCAACAACTCTCTACATTCAACACGATAACTGAATGAACAGAATAGCATTTTATAAATTGATGTGGCATGAAATCATACTACTAGCGTTTACTCCGATCTCTACACAAAAGTCTCATCTCATGTATGGCGCTTTTCGGCAGTCTTATCAGGCAAATGCCGGGATGGTACCTTCAACTTAAGCCCTGGACGACCCTCTCCCCTCTCCTATCCCGGCCTGAACCCTCGATGCCTAAAGGACATACATAAAATTCAAATTCATAAATGCCCGAACAGGAACGAGTTCATGAAGCTTCGTTGCTGGTGCGAAAGCCAGGCTGTGATTGGCTCCGTGAAATCAAATGAAAGAGGTTCTTTTGTGGTCACTGAGCAACGTCATGCCTTCGACAGGTGACGAGCTTTGGCCAAAGATGTCTAGACAACCAATTTAAAAAAAAAACATAATTTTTCTTTATCTTCCTTTCTTTCTTTCCCTTTCTTTCCTCCTAATTTCTTTATCTTCTTTCCTTCCTTTCTTTTCTTTCTTCATTTTCTTTTCTCTTCCTTTACTTTTATTCTCTTTCTTTTTCTTCATTTCCTTAAGTTCCTTCCTTCTTTTCCCTTTCATTCTTCCTTTCTTTCTTCATTTCTTCATCTTCCTTCCTTTTCTTTTCGCATTCTTTCTTCATTTATTCTTTCCTTATTTTCCTTGTCTTTTCTTTCGTTTTATATATCTTCCTTCCTTTCCCTTTCTTTCTTCATTTATCTTCCTTTCCTTCTCTCTTTCTTTATCTTCCTTTACTTTTCTTCTTTTTCTCTTTTCTTCATTTCCTTAAGTTCCTTCCTTCTTTTCCCTTTCATTCGTCCTTTCTTTCTTCATTTCTTCATCTTCTTTCCTTTTCTTTTTGCTTTCTTTTTCATTTCTTCTTTCCTTATTTTCCTTCCCTTTTCTTTCCTTTTATATATCTTCCTTCTTTTCCCTCTCTTTCTTCATTTCCCTATCTTCTTTTCCTTT
>JAGDQP010020113.1:0-23813 GCA_022664845.1 Lepisma saccharinum | reverse complement strand
AATGGAGTCCAATTTTCCAAACACTTCATAAATATCACAAAATAAATCTCTTTCGAACAGGCTTCTTAGCTGCTAGTAAAAGCTCATAATATCCTTGTCATTTCCATGAAAATATTTTCAACTTCTGCCAAATAAAAATATTCCGATTTTCTATCTAATCTAAAATCGAAACATCTTCTAGGGGGAAGAAATTTATCTCTGGCAGAGACGAAAAATAGATTTGTCAGGGTCCTTCTTTGCCAGGGGAGGAAATCCCGGGCATCTTCCCTTGTAATTCGCACACTGAATGTATACTATAGCCCTTAGATACAATTTTGATATAGCGAAAAGCTCGAAATATTTTACTGTGTATCCCGCTGCTACCTTTAGAATGCAGCCATGTACAATCCATCTGTCAGCCCCCCCCCCCTGAAAAAATCATGCGTACGACACTGCCCCCTAGCGCTATCGCCTGCAGATGGCGCTAAAGATGACCTTTCTGCAATTAAATTTTCTATCATTATTTTCCGAAACTGGATACTTTAGAAACAACAAAATAATGCAATAAATAGGTTATAGGAAGATGAGGGTTTTGGATAGCAGTTTGTAAGGTATGTTGCAGTAAGCTATGTACTCTTTTACGAATATATTGAAACATATTGCTTAATTGTGCTAAGAAATGGTGTAACCAGCGATGCCAATTCAGCGATTTTGTCGCTAGAACTAGCGCTTTCAATAATCTGTTAACGCCTAGCGCCAAATTTAACACCTATCCATCATGCAAGATTTTTTCAGCTCGACTCACAAGGGTGGGCAGCCATTTTGACAACTTCCGGAGCACACTTGGAAACACTTCCGGTACAGCACAGAACTTTTGAGTAAACAGTACTTAAGCGTAGGCCCACCACTAACACGGGCTGCCTCCCGCGGTTAACACCGCCCAGCCCCCTTCGGACGCACTCTGTTAAGCGTATATAATCTTTGCTCTCTTGCATACCGAGCGATGCCCTGGTGTGTTTATATACATTCTAGTTTTTAGTGACATATTTTAAAATTGTAAATCACAACTTTTATTAAATTTCCTTCTGTGTATTTACATTAAAAAAATATGTAAAAAGTCGACTCCAGATTTTGAACCTGGATCAGCTTGCCGACGTCTTGATCGCAAGACCAAACTACAACTGTCGGGTTGAGCGCTTTTCGGTGTTACTTATCGTTCAAGATAAACGAGAGTGGGCTATTCCTACCGAAAGTGTTTCCAAGTGAGTTGCAATATGGCTGCCCAGCCCTGCGGGAAGAGCTGATAAAAAAATCTTCCATAATAGATTGCAGTGACCACCTTTGCTTCAGAAAATTTCTGAGTCTCCTATTTCCTTCATAGTGAATCTCTTGCGCAGTCACTTCTCAGTTTTGAAACGCATTTTTTAATAGGGCAGGTTTTGAAGTATTTGAGGATACCATGCCGCATAAGTTCTACTGTCAATGCTATGGAAATAAAAAGCTCTGCAATTCACATTCTCGCTCTTTCGGCAGACTCCTGTGTCGAAACGAAGCATTTTTGCGCCCTCGCTTGATTTGGTGCCTTTTAGCGCCTTCTACAGTTTCATGTAGCGCATTCTAGCGACTTTTCGCTGCTACTGTGGTGCGTTTCTCAGCTTTGTTGTTGGCAGCACTGGGAGTAACCTTTTGAATCCCTAAACAAGAGGTGCATCCTTATTTAACTAAGTACTAACTATGAATGGAAGCAGTTCTACTTAAAACAATGTCCATAAAATTATCATCGGCGAAATGCCCCTGAGCTGTTGACAAAATGTAACTTTCGACGAAACGTACCTGTCGACGAAGTGAGCTCTCGACAAAGTGGTTTGTCTACTAAGTGAGCTATCAGCAAAGTGGCTTGTCGACGGAACGTACCTGTCGAAAAAACGAACCGAAACCCGTGTTTAAAAACTAGAGACTTCGGGATACGTACCTCTACCTGTAAGACGTCTAAGAAAATCGTAATTTGCAGGAATGGATTGGCCAATTGAACCTTGTCAAATAGGATCCGTACTGAATTTCTACAGATGTGAACTTCTGTAAAAGACCCGAAATTAAGGCACAAAATGTCACCAAAAACAACCTTCCTTAAATATCACGGACAACGTATGTCAATTGTTCCAATTGATTACAGACTGCTTTTTAAACATGGCAGCGCTCAAAGACTGTAGTGGTGATTCAAATTGGAGGAAAAACATACTTACACAATTACAGAATAGAAATAGGGCCCAGACACATTGTTTCCAAGAATTAATAACTTTTCGTAAGTAATAAAATTCATGCAATATATAATATATTGCTGATATGTGAAACATATTGTAAGTATGTACAAGCCCCGTAGTCACTCACTCAGCTGTCTCGCAAATTAATCACATCTACATCAAGGTTTGAAAGAAATACTAAAAACAGCATGTAATTTTTATGACGAATAATTATTTCACACGAATTTCTTAATGAACTAGTATTCTAAAGTATATTTAGTAGTTTCTTGCATCCTAGAACTGAAGCTTTTCAGCGGTATAGTACTTTCACTTTCGAGAAAATAGTTCTACGAAATTTTTCATCAGGAATTCAATAATAGTTTCGGACAGCAACAGCGAAGATTGATCAACAACTTACAGAAAAACTTAATCGGGAATCAGGAACGTGATTGGCTATTTGACATTGGACGGTTGTTTTGAAACCCAATATTAGTTAACTGCACCTAACCTATAAAACATTCGTTGGTACTAAATAATAGATAAACTTTACTTTACGGCCCGCAGCTTAAACCATATGCACACCCTATAACCCTGTAGATAAACTTTACTTTTTGATCCGCCACTTACTGAGCCACATGTACTTTATATTACACCCATTACTTGTCATTAATTATTACAGGCACTTCCGTAAACACGTAACGACGGCCAGGAATCCGAAAGGTGTTACGAAAACTCAGGCCATGTGTAATTTATCTTTCGGGTAATACGCCAGTTTAGTTACTTGTGCTACAGTGCAATGGAAACGACTGAGAATTCTAGTTTTTATGTTCCTATAGCCAGGAATCCTACAGAAACGCGTGGAGAAAAATAAAAACAAGGCCGAATGTGGGATTTAAAATACATTATTTCTATAGTACACACTGCATGTCAAATCCATGCTTTTGTTCCAAAGCAATAATAGAGCACAAGAAAAGCAATTGGAATCACTATTCCAATTGCGTTGTATTCTATAAAAGTAGGAGTAACTTCTGTTATTGTTTTGAACACGATTTTGATGCCTGTGTTGAACTGAAGAAATTCCCGTGTTTCCTTGCAGAAAAATTGAAAGAGCTTTATTATTATTATTATTATTTATTTTCTTTATTATTTTGGAATGGCTTAGTTGAGTTGACTCTTCCTTAATTTCCAACTTTTCTCGTAGGGAATTTGTTCAGTTCCACAACCTGTCTTTAGGTTAATAGTAGTTACTCCTTGTCTTTATAGAATACCGTGATTTCCACTGTTTTTCTGTCGATTTTTCATTGTTTAATCTTACTGGAAGGATCGTTCTCAGGTATGTACTAGACTCACATTAGACCCTGATTTTTCTCCAAAATACTGTAGGCACTGTAAGCGAAAAAAAGAAAATGAAAATCACGTAATTTGAAATTCATTGCGACTATAGATATAAGTAGTGTTGTAAATAAAAAATAAAGGTCCTTTTTTTTAATCTTTCGTTTTTTATTGAAAAAAAAAAACAACAACATATCTTCGTTTTATTTCAATGTAGCAATTTGCAGTACTGCTAATATCTCTGTAAGCAAGAATTACTTTTATATAGGTAATTAAGATGAAATACAACATAAATTAAACCCTGTTGCCAAACGATTAAAAAATCTAGATTTCATATTTGTTAGCGTTGGATGTATCCGTATTGATTTACACCAAATTTGACTTGCATTACGTAGTCGGACATGTGGATACTTCCTGCACCGCAGTTGTCATTGTGGCCAAAATTTTAGAAAATAAAAATTTTTAATTGCTTCCATATCTTTGAATATATTAGGACCAAACTTTGTATTTACGTACTGGGACGCGTCATAGAGGTACTTCAGATCCCACAGTTGACAGTGTTGCCAATCAATTTTTGAAAATTAAATATTTACTACTTCCATTCAGTTCGACGTATCCATACCAGGCTTTGAGGTATACATATTCGACACAATTTAAACATACAGTTGTTGTTTCCTGTACCCAAGCACCCACTTGTCAGCGTTGCCACCCTATTTTAAAATTCAGTTTTTCTAATAGTCCCCATACTGTTACATGCCGATAGCTATTCCTATACTTTCCAAAAAGCGCAGAGGAAGCCGCAGGACGAAGCTACATTATGATATGCTCTGAAATAATAGTTCTCATAGCCCTATTGCAACAGACGCATTAAAAGAAACCTATATGTAGTTGCTTGTTTACAAGAGTATTTATTATGCGTTTATACAACACAATTTAAATATGCATATAACATAAAATATTTTTGTTACACTGTCTCTATCTGTATATATTTTCACAGTATGGGGCGAGCCTTGGAGCATTGCCAAGTGTTTTTATAGTGAAACACAATGTACTAGTGGGGCCGTCGGATCGATCCCTGCTCACGCAGTGCGGACTTTGTGGTGGACAAACACCATGTGCATTGTTTTTCTTGGGGTTCTGTCATTTCCTCCCACTTTCTTCAATTCATCTTATCTTCACCCATCCGGCCTGATCCAAAGTTAAATTCAAATTCAAAAATAATGTACTAGTAAACTCAAACATATATCTCTGCCCATGAATTGAAGCAGGTTATTCCCCGGGATTTTGAGCTAAAGATAATCGATTTTTGCGGACGGTCATTACGATCAAAAATAGATATCGTCCTTGAATGATACCGTAATTAGAAATTAATGTATTGTATATACGGGATGAGTGCATATTTCGGTAAGAATTCATAGTTGTGCAGTGAAGATGTCTTCGAAGTTGTATTATCTCTAGGAACTTAAATTCTTCCTATAATTCAAAATATTTCTTCAGTTCCCTAGTAGTTTAGTAGTATTTTAATACAAACTATACCAAATAACTTCAGTCCATATATCTTTAGATAATTCCTTATGTTTATCAGGGTGAAGATATTGGAAATATAGCAACGTTGCAGCGAATTCAAAAATAATCCCATCATTTGCTTTGTAAGTCTGCAGGAAAACAAAGCAAAGTAAATTGGGATGAATGTATGAAAGCTTAACTCCAATCCTGCTGATTACATTGATTATCTGCAGCGTAAAGCATTAAATAACTTGCTGTGTGAAAAAAGAAACGACATTTTTGAGAGATAAAAAAAAATGAAAAAGAACAGAAAAGAAACATGAAAAAAAAAATAACTTCACTGAAAAAAAAAACCGATTCTTTTTACAACATTAGATATAAGGACACTGGCGTCTTGAACAAGATTTTGTGCCCTTTATCAGTACATCTTAAATTCCACATTAGGCCATGATTTTGTTATTTTCCACTCCGTTTAGTAGGTTTCCTGGCTATGGGAACATAAAACTTAGCGTTTTGAGTAGTTCCAGTGCTCTATGGCGCAAGTAGCTAAACTGGAATATTACATTATTTACAGATACTCGTCTAGATAAACATATAAACGTGGCCGCTGCTGATTAATACTAATGGTGGCAACTAAGCACTCGATTAAATCAATATATAAACATGGTTATTTATTATTAATAAGTTTGGTAACTTTCGAAATGTGGGTTAGGTTAGACGGATAAAATGCACTTTATCTACTCCAAACTGGATCCATCTACAGACTTATTATACGCTCTACACAACTTGTTTTCAAAAATAATTCTCTCTGGCACTTCATACGCGCAAGGTATCGACAGAACACCTTTTACGGAAACCACGCTATAATAATTAATTTGTAAATTTACGCACTCCAGTTGATTTGGAGTAGGATATGGTGGCACGAGGAGGAATGCTAATGGCGTTACACTCGGGATGGCATTTTTGTAAGCTTTGTCTTCTTTTACTTTTTACAAGTTAGGCTCTAGTGGGTTAAATTATGTTAAAAAGTTATTTTTTATTACTCCTAATCCACACCCATAGCGGACTCATATAGTCCCACGTATATCAATGTCTTTCACCCTTATTACACGGGCTTTGTGACTCCAAAAGTTATTCTAATTTGCGGTTCAACACTCCTACACACGTTTTTGACACTTAACCCTGTAGAAAAATAGAAAAAGTAAATCTTGCCTAGTTAGAAAACCAGCTTATTTTTTATTGTGCGCGATGCAAACCGCGTACATGACATAACCACATTATTCCTTTTTCATGTCACCTTCCTGACGATAACATTAAGGTAACGATACCTCAGATTACAGTTCACACACTTACCCTCAAGTAGAAAATATTCCTATATATATTTGTTGTCCGTGAAGTAAAGTGAACTCCGACCTAATCCTTTGGAATCACCTAGCGTTAACCAGAAAACCAAAAGGTGTGTCATTATCATTCCGTTAAATACGCACTCAAGTTGTTCAACACATGATAAACATCTCGGCATGCCTAGGACTACTTATAGTGACACTTCGTGTTATTATTGATACGTATTTTTTCTTTTTTTTTAAAAAAAAAAAAACCTAAGGGGTTAGTTAAGGTCAGATTCTATATTTTTTCCCATTATTCGCGATGAACATGGCGTTTAAAACACACGATGAGTGTTTGGTCCCAACGCGCAAGAAGCTAAATAGTCCCTAGTATCTCTCGCTCTTGCACTCTTATTTCACAATTCGATGACTCGAAGCTCGACTGCCATGGCTGTTTATAGTGTAGACGAATTTCTTGAAAATAGCTCCAAAATGTGAATGTAACTATACTCTATAATGACGATGCCATACATTGTATATAACTATATTAATGTTCCGGCAATAAAACAATTTTAATTTGTTGAATTTTAGCATTTCTACACTAGTTCCATTCCTCCTGTAAATTTTACATGTTTTGCGGGCCATAAACTAAAGTGAACCCCAAAATAACCTGGGTCACTATATCATATTGTTTTCAACGATCGCCAACAAAAGATGGCAGCACTACCTCCGTATATGTCTAATGTATTTTTACCGTTGCACGAAATTGCAATGCTGCTCCTACAAATTCAAGCTTAGAAAGTTCTAACTTTCAGGGAAGAAAGTTCATAACCAATTCAAGAGTTCGATCAATGCCGATTTTTTATTTTCGTTTTCTTCGTTGTTGAAATCGCTTGATTGTTGTTGTGAATATCAAAACCTATAACAATGAAGCTCTTTCAACAGTAAACAAAAAAAGAAAATTAAAAATTGGCATTGATCGAACTCTTGAATTGGTTATGAACTTTCTTCCCTGAAAGTTAGAACTTTCTATGCTTGACTTTGTAGGTGCAACTTTCTATGCTTGACTTTGTAGGTGCAGCATTGCAATGTCTTACAACAATAAAAATACATTAGACATATACGGAGGTAGTGCTGCCATCTTTTGTTGAAGATCGATGCTTTATATTAACCGTAAACTGCAAGAGATTAGGTTCAGAAAAGAACGACCAATACGAGTGAAATTAATGGGCAATTTCATGCCAAATCATTACAAAAAGAGGCACTTTTCAACCCGACCATCTTAAATCTGCACGTAAATTGGTAGGATGGTAGGTGACATACAGTAATGTAAATATGTAAAATAGTAGCACCCAGTCATACACGGTATTCATACAGCAGAGTTGCCATGATGAAAAAGAACGTAAACAATGTGCTTACAAAGTCAGCAACAAAAAAAATATAAGTTGGCTTTTAATTGTGGAAGAACATTCATCTTGGGCTTGTTTTGAAGCTAAAGAAACATAGTTTTGATAAAAATTCGATTACAGAAAACATAGTGCATTTTTCTTTTCACGGTTACATGTTATAAACTTTGACCTTGAATATAGAAAAATATATGTATATATATATATATATATATATATAAGGAATAAAATATATTATATAATTAAATGCAATCTATATTTGGTTGTAATTTTCATTTTGGAATGACTTTGGGAACAGAAGTAAAAAAGATGATGCAGTATACACTTAAAAATTCTTCTTGCAGTAGACATACCTAGTGGCAAGTTCAGATATGTCTGAAAGTCTCCCACTCACCGTATAGTTACCGAGCCGCCGTAGCTCAGTGGTAGAGCGTTGGCGTAGCATTCGGGAGGCCGTGGGTTCGATCTCAGCGGCCGACCATCGTGAATAAGGTTTTTCCTCAGTCACATAAGGAAAATGCCAGGATGGCACCTTTAACATAGGCCCTGGCCGACACCTCTCCGAATCCTTTCTCCTTAGATAACTAAAGGCCTTAAAAAAGTTCAGTTCAAATTCACCGTGTAGTCCTGTTTGGCTATAGATATTGTGTGGTAAATCAGGCTGGTACCATTTCTGTGGACATTTATCTACTTCTATGAGAAACAGTGTTACCACCCTTCTCGATTTTGTCGGGACCACCCCGAATTTCGACCCGATGCATTGTTCGTCGAGACGCAAATTTTTCTGATTTTCACCTTTCAGACCTGAAGCATAGACAATCGTATTATTTCTGTGATCCACACAAATTTGATTTTGTTTTCTTTTTACGTTACGCTTGTTCATCAGTTTGTAGCACAGATGATTCAGCACAAATGACAAGCATGTGTTGAGTTGTCAGAAAAGATTTCGTTTTTGATTGTTACTTTTCCTCTGCCTGTCTATCAGTTTTCTGTTGCTTTGAAAAATTACCATAGTTTACAGTGTTACTTATAAGTGTATGTGTGTAAGAAACACCTAAAGTTAATAATATGTATAAGTTAATTATTAGAAACTACCGGCCGAATTTAAAAGTGATTTTACATCTTCTTAAGAAGCATAGGTAAAACGCCAATAATTTTCAAAGTCACTACGCCGAGAACCATCTTTTTAGTGACCCGGGTGTAGGTGAATTTTTAAAATGCAAGTTAAAAATGTTTGTTATTAATAATAATAATAAAAACTACAATTTATTTTAGCTAAATCAGTAGTTGTTTTTAACTTCAAAAGTTTAGGATGTCCATTAAAAAAAATAATAATAGAAAAAGAAAATAAAGCTTACAAATGTTTTTTTTTTTTTTTTTCGTGGAAGTACCCCTTAGCTCCAGATACCCCATACAGAGCATATCTCGACTTTGTTGAGCAGAAAGGTAACCCTGGTGAGTAGAATAGTTTGAGAAATGTGTGAGATAATGCATACGAAATACGTTAAGTCACAGTGCTGCAAAGCATTTGACATGAAAGGACACAGCGTCAGTAGGAAACAACTAAGGAACATGCAGCCATGGATGATTGAGAACCTGCTACATTTGACCAGTGATTAAATGATTTGTAATAATGTAGGAAACAAATTAGCTCGAATGCGAGGAAAACTGAAATTATATTCTATTGTGGTTGGTAAGCCGGAGGAAAAGAGGCCGTTAAGAAGATCGAGACGTCGTTGGGATGACAATATTAGAAAGGATTTTTGAGAGGTAGATGTTCGTGCTGAAAAGTGGGTTGACCTTGCCTAGCATACAATCCAGTGGCGAACGTTTGTTATTGCGGCGATGAACTTGTGAGTTCCGTAAGCCATAAAGTTAGCTACTTAGTAGTAGGAACAAATTGAAGGTGATTATAATTGAGTAAGTGTATACTAAATATTTTCTGTTATTCCTGATTCCAAAGTCATCCCAAAATGAAACGTGCACCAAAAATAGATTGCATGTAACTACGCTTGCAACATTATATAGATTGCATTTATTGTACTTTATTATAAAAAAGAATTGATTTTTTTTAGGTATTCAAGGTCAAAGTTTACATCATGTGACCTTGAAATAAAAAAAAATAAAATATTTTCCTGTAATAGTATTTTTTCAAATCAAAACTCTGTTTCCTTAGCTTTAAAAGAAGTCCTTGATGAATATTCTACCACAGTTAGAATTTCTCATGTTGACAACCTTGCTGTATTAATACCGTACATCACTAGGGGTAATATTTGACATATATACATTACTACACGTCGTCTACTATCCTGCGAAATTTCGTGCAAATCTAAGATGGTCGGATTGAAAGATGTGATGATTTGGCATGGAATGCCCCTAAATGAGTAAAAAATATTTACAGTATAGTCATCTTAGACCCTTGAATACACTTAACATTCAAATTCAGTCCCTATAATCACGAAAACAGACAATTAGGTAAATCAACATTTATTTCAATTTAGTTTACATAACGCAGTGTGGGTTTGCGTCTTACTTATTCAGAGGACCTGGTATACTGATATTTATTAACTTCTCGTATAGAGTAAACTAACCTAACTTTCTAACCTACGTAGCGTACGGGAGATCAATTCAAAACTATAAACTGGCTTGGTAAACTTACATTGGCATGACAAAACGCAGCTTAAAAATAGGGTTAAGGAACAGTACCATACCACAGATGTTAAATCTGTTAGGTCAGTCTCAAGTTAGTGTAGACGCCTGAATGAGACTGAACATTCTATTAGAAGATCCCGCATTTTACATAAGTGACTCTCGTATCGAGAGAACAATGAATGGAACATGCTACATAATCAGCAAAAGTCATTATTCAACGCAGATAGGGACAGCTATGACAAAGCCTCCGTTTCTAGACGCCTTACTCCCCACCCCCACACACATATAGGGCAATACATCACAATAAAAATTATATATTAGTTCTCTTATTAATACCTTATATTTTTAAAAGTTACCCAAGTTTTACAGATGCACAAACAACATAATTTGCACCCTTCAGTTAGTAACAAATTTGAGCGCATAATTTTACAAGTGAGTTTTAAAAATACCCATTATTTTTAAAATAAACGATTGCCATGGCAACCAACGTAAACATTTATTATTAAACCAAACTGGGCGGCGCGACAGCACTTTAAGAATTTTGGCCTGTTAGATGGCTATATTACGTTCAATATAGGGTTACGGGGTCAGTGTAACGCCTCTTCGTAGCCCTATATCTGATTTTCGTTACCACAGTCTGCTACAACTTTAGTCGAGTAGCTCCTTAAATGTCCTCACCATGATGGGTCAACAACATCAGCATTTTTTGCCCAATAGAGTAATATAAATAACATTATCATTGTATGGTTAAATCACTTTTTAAACGAAGATTGTAATTGATGAGTGGTTTTACTTTTTCAGATAACAGATTGTTTGAGAATTCTAACGCATTGAGGGCCGAGAATTTGCAGCTCACAATCCAAAACGAAAAACTGAAGCAAGAGAATGTGGAACTACAATGCAAAGGGGGTTCGTCGGATGGAAAACCAAATGAAATGATTCTGGTTTGTAGCAAGATTGTTTCGTTAGAATTTAAATAAAAGTTCAGAAATATAGAGTAGGATGAATGGTGGGAGCATTTTCTGTTAAGAGTCGAATGATCGGGCCACAGCTCGTCGAAACTTACTTTTAGGAATTATTAGTTATTCTGTTCAGCTTTCGGAATGCATGAAATAGGTCCATGAAAGCATAGGAGTGAAAGGATGATTATTAGCAATAAGCTGAAGTTTTATTTGTAGGCAGTTTTTAAAACTTGTCCTCGCGCTCTGTTTTTCTCGATTTTAAAAATAATTCGGAAACAAGAAACCCAATATTACAATTTAGAGCTTGTAGGAGTCAAGTAATCATGGGATTGTAGATAGTGGTAAATATCAAGTTATTCTGTTTATAATTAGCAAGTACAGTATATTTGATGCGAATATGGTATCACTAATGTTTGTCATATTTGAGATCTTAAAGTAGCAGCTCTGAAACACTTGTTAAATTTACGTGATTGTAAGACTTGTGAGCGTAAAATTGATATTGTGATATGATTTTGTGTTCATTTGCATTATTATTAAAATCCCTAGATTGAGGAGCGCGAGACCTGTGATGAAACGGTCTCACCTTTATGTAGTAATCTCTTCATTCATTCGTGAGATGACACTTTTATTAGGGGAGAGAATATAGAAAATGCAGAAATGTTATATAGTTGACTAAACATTTGATTGTAAGGATCCTTTGATATCTTTGTACAAATATTCCTGGTGAACGTTTCATCTTTCTGAGCAGTGAAATTGCTGTAGATCATAAAATAATCAGGCAATTACACACCGTATTGTAAAGGAAGATCTTTTGTATTTCACTCATTTGTTATAGACATGTCTTTTGTGTTTTGCGTATGGTTACATATAAAAAGACTGTAAGGGAAAGATTTGATTAATTTGAAATAATTTCATCTTCTGTGCTATTCCATTGATTTCTGAAATTCCATTGCAGGCTTTGGAACAAAAGCTCTTCCATTTACAAGAAGAGCTGACTGAGTTGCATCGCAGAAAAGGTGAAAATGCACAACAGTTGATAGATTTAAATCATCAACTTCAAGAGAAGGAAAAGAAACTAGCACTTAAGGAAGCAAAGTAAGTTACGTCGTTTCCTATTATTTATGTTTCTGTAGTGTTGGGCTAGTGGTGGGGTCTCACGTTTTGATCTGTGAGCTCGTTTTGTATAGTTGTTCTGGTTTCTTATTAATTCTTTCTATTTGTTCATGGCTGTATTTTCTGAATTTCCGCAATAATTTTTCATGGTTTAGTGAACACACTATAAAGGTATCAGTTTGCAAAATAATGGGGCAATATGATGTGTGAAGAAGATACCAATTCTTACTTGGTATTTTACAGCAAATCCTCGCAAGGCAGAATAATAGCACAAGTGCCGTAACTATTTTTTCAACTCTAGTAACAAATAATCATATAAAATGTATAGACATTGCGACTGGAAACGCCATAATAGATTCTATGATTATAGATAATAGCAAGAAGAAAAGTTTGATTATTCAGTACCTTTGAAGCCCATGATTTTTACTAGATGATTTATTGACTGCCGAAAATACGTAATCTAATTTCAGGTTTAACATGCCACGTATAGATTAGCAAAATGGACTGCTAAACAACTTAGCCCATGCAAAATAAATTCAAATACGTAGTCAAAATACATCAGAAAGAAAACATCAAATAAGAACATTAGTCATTATCATTAAAATTAAAACATGTATAAATGAAGAGTAGAATTGCCAACCGTTCTAAGTGCCAAATGTGAAATTTTACAGGAGAAGCAGAAAACTGAAAAGATTCCGCTTCACACAACGTATGACTCCAAACATAATGTGATTGGTTTCACCTCTTCCTGATTGATTTGGCACTTGGAGCAAGGGTGGGGACATGCGGGTGGGATACCGAGCCGCCGTAGCTCAGTAGTAGAGCGTTGGCGTAGTATTCGGGAGGTCGTGAGTTCGATCCAAGCGGCCGACCATCCTGACTGAGGTTTTTCCAAAGTTTTTCCTTAGTCATACCAGGCAAATGCCGGGATGGTCCTGGCCGACACGTTCCCGAATTCTTTCCCCTCCCCTACCCCGGGCTGAGCCTTAGATGCCTAAGGGGCATAAATAAAAAAAATCATTATACGGGTGTGCATATCGAACATCCTTGTGTTTTTTCTTTTTTTTTTTTTTACCTTCAAAAAATGCCACTTAGAATGTTTGGCGTTTTCACTCTTCAAATACAGTAGACATGTACATGTCTGTACCAAGTGCACGGATCATTATTTCGGAAAAAAGACTTAATGTACTTAACCGAAAATATAGGAAATCACAGAGTATCTAGCTATATGTTTAAATAACAATGCATTTCAATTCAAGAAAATGTGGTATCGACAGACGAAAGGCCTTGCAATGAGAAGTCCTCATTCTCGTATCTTGGCAAATATAGTTCTGAATAACAGACAAGGTTGATAGTTCTTTTAACACTGTGACAGGTGAATGGCAAAGAAAACTCATCTCGAACCCGTACTTCTACTTTCTAAAACTTTTCATTTTGTATGGGCCATTCTAGTATCTTTTGACTTCGGCCCGTCACGATTATATTGTTAAGACCCTGCTAGTTAAAATCTACAAACATTCATGCCCTTGGCGGGATTTGAACCTGCGACCTTCGAGTCGCTGACCTAACGCCTCAGACCACACGGCTGTCTGGTCGGCTTCTGCTTTCTAGCATTCAAGGAGTTTCGTCCGGCATTTGCGACGCTCATGATTTTATTTCTTTATCCCTTTATTAATATTGTATGTTCGATTGTTATTCATAATCATCAAATTAAAAATACAAGTAACTGGAAGTTTGGAATGGTCTTGCAGATGAGCTCCCCGTAAGGATTTTACATTTCATATTATTCAAATAACCCTGGAAATTATTCAATTACCTATTATAAATGATCAGTTTAGTTCTTTTTATGGCTTCCTTTTCATAACTATAGCATAATCAATGTTGTTTCATGTTAATATTCATTAAGTGTTGATATAAATATTCATAAGGTCTCTCGCGGAAAGAAGAGTTCTGTGACAATATTCTCAATTTTCTTTTTGGGTAGAAAGGCAATGTTTCGAACTGTACAACTTTTTAAAGTGTTTTCTTAAGTACAAGGCATTTCTTATATCCCTAATGAATGACAGAAATCACCTTTAGAAAATCACAAAATTCCAGTGATGAGATTGTTATCCTGCCTGTTTTTCCGAAAGTTTTTTTTTTTTTTTAAAAAAGTCCTACTTTGTCAGAGTGAGTTAGAATGAAAGAGAGAATAGGAGGGAGGGTTCCCATAAGTCCGCCCCAGCTCTAAGTAACCATAAAACTGTACTTTTCTTACCAGTGTTGATCATTAGTTTTGATAAATTCTTGTTAAATTTGAATTTATTTCTGGCCTTCAGGAATCTTAAGTCAAACCGAGATAGTGTGTGTCAAGATGATGTTGGAAGGTAATTGACCAAGTTCTAGTTAGTAGGTACCATCCTGGCATTTTCCTGATGTAACTGAGGAAAACGCTGGGAAAATATAAATCAGCATGGGCGGCCGCTGGGATAGTTCACAGGGCCTTAAGTTGTCTAAGCAAACGTTACCAACTGATCTACGGCAGCTCTATGAAAAATTCTTGTTGTGTGGGAACAAGACGTGCGAGCGTGGCTTCAGCAACGTTCTTCTGTTCTTGTTTTCAAGGAAGAATCCGTTTTTTGCTTCATTTTTCAAAATAGCGTAATGCTATAAATAATACTTCTTGTCTGGCTTCGTGACTGTCTTTTTCTTGAACTGTACCTATACACTAAAAACGTGACGCAACTGATTTTAGAATTCTATGGATATGGCAGTATTGCCTATGAAAAGCATAACCTACCTACCCTCTACATGTTAATTAGACTCTAGGATGAGAGCTACAGAAAATATGCACGTGCATTAATTGTTTTTTTTTTCTTTTTTCAAACTCTAGGCTTGGAGAAGCAACGTCCAAAATTGTTAGTCTAACCTCGGATATTCAAGCACAACAGGCCAAAATTAAAGAGCTTGAGAGTTTAAACCAAATGCTGAAAGATGAACATCAGGCTTTGCAGTTAGCATTTGCCTCATTGGAAATGAAACTTAGACAAACTCAGGTAAAAACCACGTAATATTTTCTTAATATTTTACGTAACTGTATTATTGATTTATTATTGAGTCGTGTTATTCTATCATATGTGTTTGAATATAATAAAAAATTAATTACTTAAAGATATACAGGGTGTGGCAAAAAAGTATTTTTTAATACACAAACTGATTCTTTTTAAAATTATATATATATAACTAGTACAAAGGAAAGCCGAGAGGGCAATTTAAGGTAAATTTAAGACAAGTGAAGGAGAAAAAAGGATAATACTTACAGCTTAGTTTCGCATTAGATCACATCATATTCACGTATACACATAAAAAAGCCACTATATTTCGTGTATTACACGTTTTCAAGTATACAGGAAGGGAGCGAAGTTCACGTGTTCACAAAGTAAAAGTTTGAAGAGAAAGTGGCGACACGTAGCGGACAAAGCATCAAAACTGGATAACAACTGACTGTTGCAGCGCGTAGATTTCCGGAACTGTTAACCTATATATATATATATATATATATATATATATATATATATCCGGGAGAGGCCTCATCCAGTAGTGGATTGAATATGGCTGTGTATTATATATATATATATATATATACATAAAACCATCCACTACAACCCTTACACATTTTCATTTGTGAATTATGTTCATGTTTTGAATGTTATGTCCTGCGGGTGTTTTCATTCAGCGATTCTACGACGGAAATTGTCCATGCACATTCCTATATCTGAATAGAATGTTTATACTACGGATGTAATTTTTACCCATATAGGAAGTAATCACAAACTGACAAGTGTGGTGACCTGAGGGGCCACGAAAAGTCACTATTTGTAACTATGGTGTGGTTTCCGAAAAGTCTGTGCAAGGCTTTCATTGAAATTCTCGAACAGTGAGACGTAGCACCGTCTTGCTGGAATCTTACTGCTCGTTTCCAGGGAAGCATGTAAGTTTAAGTGCGAAAAGTGTGTCTTATTGAGCCGGCGTACCGGAGAGATTTTACCGTGGCTGCTTGTTCTTGCTCATTCTCGTAGAAGGACCGATTCCCATTGAAGAGACCACATTCCACACTGTGACTTTCTTACTATGTAACGGCCATTGTTGTAGTTGACCACAGTAACGACAGATTTGTTTATTCATTAAACCACTGAGATGTAAGTGGACCAAGTCACTCATTCGCAGTAGACGTAAGAAAGCGTCATTGTCTTGCATTTTAGCGAAAAGCTCAACAAAAAGATTCATTTACTGTTCTTAATCATTTTCATATAACCGCTGCACAATCTTTTCTTGTAAGATTGTAACTTCAGATCACACACTACGACTTAAAATCCCTGCTGCTGAAGAAGTACATCTCGCAGAACGTTTGTACTCCTTGTATTATTTCTTGTTTTCGAATATTTTGGACCTACCTGTAGGTTTTCTTTGAAGATAAAAGATAAAATGAATTTTATGGGCAGTAACAGCACTATGGCTTCGCCCGTCCCGTTATGTTTTCTTTAACGCACATCTCATAGCTTCAGAATTCTTCACCTATAACCTGATTACATGCTCAGATGGAATTAAGTGTTGCCTCTCAAGATTACAGTAATTCATTATTCTTGTCTAGCAGCGGCTTTACTGTCACCATTTTTGTAACAGCAAACAGCACGTTAAGCTCCTCCACTCCTCTGTTTCATTCTCTGAAAATTGCGTCACTTGGTGAAGCAAATGACTAAGTGTTGCCCTTAGGAAAATTAACTGAAGGAATAAATTACACCTGTTTTTGTCACGCCCTGTATCTAGTGACCCTAATATCTTTTTCTCATTGGAAATGCTCGTAATAGATAAATGTCTTAGAAAATTACTAGTTGAATCTAAAATAATTAGTAATATTACTAGTAAAAATCACACCTACTGTGCATTTCAGGAATCTTCACTAAAATACAGGTTAAAATAACGACGGGTCTTCGGCAATACAATACTACCTTCAGCGGTCCCAAGGTTAAAAAGAAAAATCAGAACATCATCGATAAGAGTCATGCACAGGTTTGAAGAAGAAATTTTACAGTTGGTTGGGCTAAAATTCATAAAATATTTCAAGTACGTTGATAACACTTTAATAATTTACAAACATCAAGAAGAATTGGACTTTTTATTAGAAGCATTACAAAACATACATCCAAACATTAGGCTCACAGTTGTACATGAACAAAACAATAGTATAAATTTTCTGGAGGGCTACAGCAGGTTTGCCAATTCTTTTCACAATAGAGTGAAGTTCAATATCTGGGCCAATTTTTTCAGAAGAGGCCTTGTAGTCTGCACTAACTCGGTAAACCTAAATAGTGAAATAGAACAAATTATAAATAATTGTATAATAAACGGTTATGATAGAAATACTATGCTACAAATCTACAACAAGACTAAACACAGTTTAAAAATTGACCAGCAAGCTAGTGCAAAGGACGATAAGTGGGTGTCCATTCCTACCTTTCCCGGCACTACCGAAAAACTTAGGAAATGATTTGCTAAATGCGGTATTAATGCAGCGGAAAGACCACTTAACAGTATTGGAAAACAGCTTACAAAATTTAAATCTTATTATGTAGATCCGATCTTTAGTTCAGGAGTTTACGAAGTAACCTGTGAGTGTATGGACAAAAAATACATTGGTATGACTAAGCGTAACGTTTCTGTCCGGTTAAAAGAACATTTGAGAGATTCATCCTAAACCGATACAGTTTCAGGTCTTTTCAAACGTCTTTTTGCTACAAAACAGAAGATAGAAAATACTAGGATTATTCACTGCTCTAGTAACGTTAATGAACTTTTTTTTTTCAAGGTTATTACATTAAATCACTCAAACCGGAATTAAACAAATTAAGTATTGACACAACGTCACTGGATAGAGACTGGGATCAACCTTTGGATGATATTAATACACGTATCTGGCAACACTCATACCATCCGCACTCCGATGTTAGATAAACCGCCATTTGCTTTTTTCTGACAAGCCTGTTTGGGTGTGTATGTCCCACTGTGTTCCTCTATTTTAGATGTCCCTTTCCTGATTTTTCCTTTTAACCTTGGGACCGTTGAAGGTAGTATTGTATTGCCGAAGGCCCATCCAGTTATTTTATTTAGCCTGTATTTTAGTGAGGATTTCTGAACTGCACGGTAGGTATGATTTTTCTTATGTTTTCCTGGCTTCGTCATCAGTACGAAAAATATTACTAGTGTTAATTCATTTCGTTTGTGAAAGAAACCTTTTTCTCTCTCTAAGGATGAAAATAGGGAGTTGGTTGAGCGTCTGATGAGGATAAAAGCAACCGATGCAGACAAGATGAATGAGGAAAACGAAAACTTCGTAAGGTAAATATATATATATATATATATCTTTATTTTTCTTTTCAACGGTCTCTGCTACTTCAAAGCCTCTCAATTCATGTCATTCCACAGTTGGTGAGAAGTTGGCTTAATGCTGGTCTCGATGTTTATGAAGTATGAAGGGTCAGGCTAGCGTTAAAGAGGTTTCGGGTTCGAATACCGACCGAGGCATGGATTTTGTGGATTTTAAAATCCATGCACTTACGTAATCGGAACGAACTGAAGTCAGTAGCTACTAAAATGGTCCGAATAAAATAAAGATTTAAAACTTTTTTTCTTAATTTCCATGTATTTAGATTATCACTTGCGTGTTGATCACAAGGAACACTCGAAATCAATTTCATGTGTAATTTTATCGTACAGGATTAGAGTTATGCCAAAACTAACTTCATCATTGGGTTTCTTGGAACATTTCAACACAGATTGATATGTCACATGACCCAATTACAATTTTAAAAAAATTGAAGCATAGTCAAGGAGCGGTCATTTTCGTCATCCAGCATGTATCACCTCCTTTCCAGTATCTATAAATATCTATTTGCTTTGAATATATCTAACAGTTTATAAAAGAAAAGACGTTTTCCGTACTCTGTATTCGATTTACTTGCTCTCTACGTTTCATCTTTCTCGTGTCCCCCTGTCGTTGTTTGTTGACGACAGCACCTATGATTGTGGCTGTGAAGGTTTACGTAGGCACTGTACCTACATACAAATTTTCATCAAAATCGGGCTCTGACACCTGGCGAGTGTTCCTTGTAAGTTGTTCTGCGTTCTAAAAATATTCACGCTGATTGACGTTTCGGATGCAACTGTTTCATTATGGGAACCAAATGCGAAAGATATAGGAAAGAAAGAAAGTAGGATATAAACTATACGCAAAAGGTGACACGTGAGTAAACTCTGTAACTGAAAAAGATCATTTAAGGTAGTTACGACCAATTTTTGTTTGTTAACTTTGTGATTTTTTTTTACTTAGATTGAAGACTGAAAATGTTAGTTTTTTAATGTTTTCAGGGTACTAGGGTACCATACTGAAAGTTTGCCATCGTAAATTTCTTAAATTGTGACTTAAGGAGGTGGTCATAATTACCTAAACGAAAACTTAAACATCTGAAAAAAAATGAGGTAATTCCGACCATTTGTGGAGTAAATATGACTACTATTGTTTCTTTTGATACATCACCATGCATATATTATTAATACCTCACTAATATTTATTATTTTATTAATGGGGTAATAGTAACAACTTCTGCTCATATTAAAAATTTAAGCTTATTTTGAACGAAAAGTCTTTTTGGTGGTCATATTTACCTTGGTACGTCAAAGAATCGTATAAAATGAAAGAAAAATAATAATTTTAATGTAGCTATGTAATCAATAGTATGTATATATCTAAACTATTATAAATAATTTTATACTGTTAAACACATTCTGTTTATTAGGGAAATGTTTCTGGGAACACAAATATAAATTTCCTGTCTTTCGTTACCATTTCTGGGAGAACTCATAATTTGGCTACTTCCCACTAAAAACGCATCACCTTCATCCGGAAGAAAAGTAGGTGCATGTTCATCTGCAAGTTTTAAACCGATAACCTGTTCTTTTTTTATCATCATCACAATCATCGTCGTCAATCGTCATCTTCTAAAATTGACAATATAACACATATTATTTGTTGTCTTTTTATAACCTACCATAATAGTCCCACAGAAATTAATAATACAGGCCGACATGATTTTATAGTATTCTGGTGGTGTGGTTATAATAACCCCATTTCTTTGGTAGTTAAACTTGTGGTCTGGCAGATGCTTCAGGCGAGATTCGAACCCACGATCTTAGAGACGCTGGCTTAACGCCTCCGACCACACGACTCCCTAGGTCGAAAAAAACATACATTACTAGGCTCATTTTGAATATGAGTATGCTTAAACAAGTCCACTTTCTTCTTGACTGTAACGTAGTATACAGAATAAACAAGATTTTTTTTTTTCAATTTCTAGTGGTTTAGGATTCGTAAAAAATGGTGGTAGTCGGAATTACCCCAACCAACCCTACTAATTTGTTTACCTCTTACTAATCTTTTGTACGTGTAAAATGGTTTGGTGTGTTATTCTAGGAGACGTACAAGAAACCAACTTCTTTAGATAAACTGTTTCTTTTCGCATTTACACGACCAAACATGTTAAAAATTTTCTGTTTTCTTAAATGTTGTTGTTATCCGCTGGCTTACCTATAAATATTTTACTTATGTGTTGAGCTCCCTTGACAATAATTCACTTTTATATTATAAGCATTGTCTTGTCTAACATTTCACAGTATTAGTGCTTCCCCAGATATTAGTGAACACTAGATATATTTTAAAGATACAAGTTTTGAAGAGAGAGATTGATAGAGAGAAGAGTACATGAACACCAAGTCGAAGACTTGTTGATATTTGAACGTACCAGAATTGCCGAGTCATGAAGTGAGCAGAGTTTTTAAATAATATGGACAATATTAGTAGTATGTATGGATATGTAATGTATTTAAGACGGCTATATTAGAAAACTTTTTTTTTTTATGTTGTGCTAGTAATAAGAAAGGAGTAGAGCTCTATCATTCGCTTTGCAATAGGGTACTTAGTCATACGTCATACATAGTGTTGGTACATGTTGCTGCGTTGTTGTAAGTCGAGCGAGAAAGCTGTCTTGTCTGAACACCACCAAAACACACAATGGACAGAGTGAGTGAGTAGGAGAAAGTCGGAAGCACGATTGAACAGAAGGCGCGCTTACTGCTGACACGCAGAAGGGAGGAAAGATGGCAGCGTCCTACACCCCCCCTCGTTAGTCAAGCGTGGTTTCTTTCCCCTCTTTTTACCACCCGAATGCGTTCTTTGCCTATTAGGAAAATAGTTTGTAAATAATGTTTGGGTGGCTTAGTGGATATTTGTTGTATGTAATTAAATATTTATTGATTAGGATGCTTTTAATTGAAGAAAACTATTAAAAATCTGAACATTTTATTTTACTGTCGAATGTATGTGTTGGAAAAGGTGTTTTCCTAATCCGTATTAATTATTAATTAATAAACCGAGAAATTATACCAAGATTTTTAAGAACGCCTCAATCTTTGTTTAATGATTGTTCCTAGATATTATGTAACAGGATTCTGAAATAGAGTTGTCTTCTCCACAATGCTCTTGAATGTCCCTACAGACACCGCTAAGCTGATATACGTGGGACCTTGAACTGAGAAGAATGTCATACCTGCCGTATACCCGTGCCCCACTCTCCCACTCGATGGGATTGGGCGTGCTACTAGGTATATGGGAATTCTGGCAGGTGACTGTAATAGAAGAAAATAAAACAATGGTATTTTGGAGGTAACATCATTTATTTTAGCCGAGGAGGTCTTAGGATCTCCTGAAACTACTATTTCAGTAGTGCATAATTTAACTAGGACGTGGAACTCTTCATGAAACCTAACTTTGGTATATACATTATTTAGTTACTTTTTTCATTTTGGCTATTTGCCTTAATATCAATATAAATATAATAATAAATAGTTATAATCTTTTAGAACATGACAAACAATAATAATATATAATATTTATCATAATAAATTATTAATTAAAACATTTTGATAATTATGAAACTACTTCAAGCTATAATTATTTAACATCATTTAACGTACTGCCATCTAACGAACACTAATTCATTTTTTTTTTTTTTGTAATTCATTAAATTTAAAACTTTAAATACAATAAAATGTTAGCTTTTGAATCTTTGATTACTATTTGGCTTTATAAAATACGAGAAGACCTGATGTCTATTTCGGAGTATTTGCATCTTCATGCTCTTTTATCCTTGTATACAAATAACACTTAAGTCATACCCATGTACTTTTCTTTACAAATGCACGTTACTTCATATACTCCTGGCGATCCTTTTCGGTGCGAATAATCCTTAAGAGATTTCTCAGTGCTTGTGGGAGATCACAATGTTAGAGTTTAGTTCTGTTTCGAGGGATTTTTTTCTTCTTTATATTTAGTGTGATTATTTGGTAAAGTCTTCAACAGACAAATTTAGGAGTTTTTATATTGGTAAAATGTTTGATGAGTAATTTTAGGCTCACTCTTGACAACTTCGCAGAATCTTACTACTGTACCAGTGCTGCCAACTGATCACTTTAATCACGTTTATTTCTTTCAGTCACTTTTTTAGGCATTTTTCAACATTGCTGTGTAATCTTTAGATTATCTATTTAAATTGTGTCAACAGTCACAGACAATGTTTTGAACATCTGAATTATATGCAGAATTGTGAATTTTTAATATTATAGTGGGTTGTGACAATAAATGTACAGTTAACCCAGGAGACTCATGATCTTTGAGTTCGGGTGTGGCAATCCCGGGTTTCCTAGCTGGTTCCAACAATTCTTCATCTTTTTGTTGGTTCCCTGTTTCTTCTACTGCTTTCATTTCCCCTAAACTTTGTAAGCTTCCAAACTCACAGATGTAAGGGAGGGGACTGGAAATGTTTCCAGTTGCATTCGGTTCTCATTCATACCACAGTTTTATTTTACATATTACACAAATGCATTAAAAAAAAAGAGAGAGAGAGAGAGAAAGAAAGAAAAAAAAAAGCATTGCAGCAAATACGCTGACCTGAAGCTAATGAAAGACTTACGGTTGCCGTACAGAAGAAAGACTTTCAAGAAGCAATACTTGCCCAGGCCATGTTGACAGGTACTAATTATAAGTAAATACTGTACTAAACCCCATCCAGGATCAGTATTAATTGTATTTTGCAGCTTTTTTTACTCAGAAATGTCATTATTTCAATTAGTAAGATGCGTAAAGTCATGCATTTATTATCAATATCCGTGCAGTAAATTAAAATTTGATAAAATAAGTATGAAGCATGT
>JAGDQP010020112.1:0-33799 GCA_022664845.1 Lepisma saccharinum | reverse complement strand
AAAATACGGTAATTTTAATGCTTGTGTACAATATTTTCGATTTCAACAAATTCCATCCTTGCACTGCAGAATGGACAGTCGAAGTGTCAATCACTAACTTTGAATGAAAACAGAGGGATGCTCAAGAAGGAGACTCCACCGCTCGTCCAAAAATTTCTCAAGGAGTTGTTTCCTGCTCTGCCTTTCCTTGGGAAGAGCCAGCACCTTCTGAGGATTTGTAGCATTGTATCGGGGAGCAAAGGATGTACTAGCCAAAACAATGACAGTGGGTCTCGGTGGGTCGAGTGAGTCGTGGGGGGTCTAGTGAGTCGTGTTCGGCTTCGGCGGGCCGAGCGGGGTCAGAGGGTCGGTGGGCCTTGCTGGGTCAAGCCATGCCGACCCACTTGACCCACGACCCACTCCATCTCTTATACTAGCCACAAACCATCCTCACTTACGTATTTGTAGAGTATTGTCGTTAGTCTGACCAAGCAAATGCCGGGATGATACCATCAACCTACTAGACCCTAATCGATTCATTTCTGCATCCTTTCCCTTACCCTATCCTAGCGTGAGCCATCGATACCTAAAGGCCAATAATGAATTCAAATCATTGGAAGTGAAAGATAAATCTTGCTTTCAAAGTTTATCTTGATAACAAAAAATCTTGAAAGGAGGAAATAAAATTTTACACTAGGAACAGGGTGTGGAAATAGTTCAATTGCGTGGGGACGGCATCCCCTAGCGCCACAAAATTATTTGGGGTAGTGGCTCAATCCCAGCGGTCTACTATCCTGACTGAGGTTTTTCCAGGGATTTTCCTCAGTCACACTAGGCAAATGCCGGAATGGCACCTTCAACTTAGGCCTTAGCCGAGACCTTCCAACATCATTAGCCCTCCCCTATCGCGGTCTGAGGCTTAAATATGTAAAGACTATAAATAAAAATTGAAAATTAAAATTGGTACTAAAATTTCATGTCGTGTTTCCCGTGTACAGCGTTCAAGGGGTGACCAAAGAGAATGAATCTTTTCTACTTTTATTTTTGAAAAATGTCCTTTACTATTTCTGTCCTGTTCAGTGCTGTAACTAGAAAGGAAAGCCTTCGTTTTTTTTGTCAGTATTTTGTAATACAGCTAACGTCTATTTAAGTAAGAATTACTTTTATGAAGGTAACTAAGAAGAAATACAACATAAACTAAACTAGATATTATAAGATTACAAATATTTTTGGTATATGTGAAATATTCCGTCTTGCCCAGTTCTCAGTGCTGCCAATTAAAGAAATAATAATTCTCTTCTATACCATATCTGCCCCAAACTTTGCTCATTCAACACAATGTGAGAAAGTTTTGGGTGCCCCGACCTCAAGAACCCCAGTTGACAAGGTTACAAAATTATTTCAAACTTCAACTTATAGAAATGTGTTTATTAATACAAATCTACAGGTGTTAATTGATTTACACTAAATTTTTGCACACATGTGCATTAGGTACTGTTACAGGTCATACAGGCACCCAGTAGCAGTAGTTATAAGAGTTGTCATGCATTTTTAAAGATTCTATATGTAAAATTTATTACCGTTGGACGTATTCGCATTAATGTACACCAAATTTGACATACAAGTTTACAAGGGCGGACTGGCCCGGCAGAGAACCAGAGAATTCGCGGGTGGGCAGTCCTTTTGTCTTAGAAGTGTTGGGTCTTCCGAGATTAGCGATTTTGACCGACAGAAAGATCCGGTGTCGTAGGATATGTGTACCCCCAGAGATTTGTACCGGGGGGTACACATATCCCTATAAATCTCGGAAACATCAAAGAAAATCAAGCCGCTTTCAATATATTTCATTATGGAATGTAAAATTAATAAAACAAACACCCAATAGGGGGGTACACATATCCTAGGATATTTGTACCCCCCCCCCCTCTGTAAATCTCGGAAACATCAAAGAAAATCAAGGGGCTTTCAATATATTTCATTATGGAATGTTAAATTAATAATAAGGAGCACCCGATAGGGGGTACACATATCCTAGGATAGTATTTCTCAATCTGGGGTCTGCGGCAAGCATATAAGGGGACCGCAATAGTTTGACGTATAACGATAATTTATTTCCAGATACTATTCAGGTTATTCAGACGTCCTTCTATGAAATAATTTTAAAATTGAATAGTTTTTACAACGAAAGCTATGTTGAAAAACCTAAACAAATTCAATATAAAAAATTATTGAATAAAACATTTAATGTTGCGATATGATTATCTATCCTCAAGTTGGATTTCCATTAGACTGTTAAACTAAAATGAAGTGGTTCTGCTAAACTACAATTATATAAAGGTACCATTTCGGGAAATACAAATTGTTAGCTTTTTTACGATATGAGCACAAGAACAAGGTTGATGATTTTTTTTTTCGTTTGCTTTGTGAAATGTCTTAAATTTACAATGATACTACAAACTAAACTAGAACTTTATATTGTTTTATTTAAGACCAATATTTCGGGTTCCCTAATGAAACGTTCAACGGATTTTACATTCTTCTTGACATTGCATGTTAAAGTATTTTAAAATATCATCTTATTGCTTCTTCAAATAGGCTCCGCCCTCGATTGCACATTGCCACACAAATCCGAAATTCTTTGCCGGAATTTTAACCCTAGCTGTCGATTTGTAGTCAGATGCGCTACCGCCTGAGCCACGGCTGTGACTAACAGAAATCATAAACCATTCAGTTTCCAAAAATATTTAAGTAAAAATACTTAGAAATGTTCTCTACTATTATGCAGGTTCACAATGTGAATCTCAATATAGGTAAGCGCGCACTGGTGATTAAATATTTAAGAAATATAAATCAAATTATTAAGAAGTTACTAAAATTGTTAGGTTCCGTGCACTAGGCGACGATTTGCTCAGCATCGAAACGGATTTCAAAGAAATAGATACATGTTGTCCTCTGATTTTGTATTTTGGGCGATTTTAGTAACTAAAGACTGAACCCGTCTCGATTCCACTCTAAAATCCACAAACATCCATGCCACAGTCGGGATTCGAACCCACGACCTTGGAGACGCTTTCTGACATTTAAGCTCACACGGTTACCTTGGTCGACTGCTCTGATTTTAAGTAAAATTATTGGGATCATTTACCGAACTTTACTATGAATTGCTTTTGTTTGTATGCTTTTCTTTTGTGAAACGTGAATAAACCACTTCACAGATTGGATGATGAATGTTCATCTCCTTTGGCGTTACTTTACAAATTTTGTCTTTACAAATTTACTTTAAATCACTACTATATTTTTCTTTTTAGGTAGATTTTACTCGAAATATATATATAAACACGCTAGCGGCGATAAAGTTTGAAGATATTTGAACTAATTGGCCCTCACACCGTGAGTTGAATGCGAATGGAGATCAGGCGAAGGTCAGTTGTTGGTGTGGGTATAGCCAACATACTACCTGGTTGTGGCAGTTCAGTTACACCGTGAACATGCGGAAGGACAGAGTGAACATTGGACTTCCACAGAGCGTTATAATGGCGTGTATGCTGTACGAGTTCAAACCGGGGTCAAACGCAGCTGCAGCGGGGCGGAAGATATGCCAGGCCTTTGGTGAGGGTGTCGTGACTACGCGGACAATGTTTAAGGACGGTGACGAAACACTCGAAGACCACGTGCAGGAAGACCAACACAGGTACCAAATGAAGATCTTCAGGCAGCATTTGAGGCGAACAGTGGCCAGACATGTGAGGAACTGGAACTACAATTCAGTGTGAGTGGAGAAACCATTCGGCAGCACCTCCATCAACTTGGGAAGTACTACAAGTTGGGTCGATGGGTCCCACATGATTTGACTCCGGGCCAGAAGGCAACGCGAGCAGACACCTGTGTTTCTTCGCTGTCTCGTCTGATCTTTTTTGCTATCTGCCAAACTTTGTTGTAAATTTTGGTATTTTTGGATGGGTTTTATTATTATCATTACATGAGGTTCATGTAACTGGGTTCATGTGAAACTTCCTACCTTAGTAAGTTACTACATACATGTTTTCTAGTGGGTTAAGCAGTGTTACTATATATTTTAAATGTATTAAATTTTCTTTTATCCTTCTTTTGGAGATTTTTGTGTGTTATGTTCTAATTGAAGATTGTGTGTTTTAATTGGGATGAATGGCTTTAGTTTATGAGGTGTATATTTTTAGTAAGGCTATATCTTCATTATAATTGTTTCATTAAGTATTAGTTTTATTTTAGTCAATCCTATATTTTATTGATATTTATTCATTGTTTTTATTTTTAGTATATACAGTTTATTCTATTCGCTTAGTACCCATAGAACATATATTTTTTAGGAAATGTATATAGCATGTATGTAAATGTATTTATATGTAACTATTGCTTATAATAAATGTTTGGTGGTAGTAGACACGTTGGTTGATAGACTCAGTTGTTGTAAAGGTACTGAGTCAACAAGTGCTCCATTAGGCTCCTTGGCGAGTAGTTTGTTACTCAAAGAGTATGCCTGCTGATGCTTACAGTGGTAAGTAGTAGTAAGCAACATAATATTCCAAGTCTGGAAACTTGCAGGGATGGCGGTGGGTTTGCGGAACTTCGGCCCCTCCAATGTGTCTTGCCTGAGGAAGGAGCCATTTCTTGACAGGGTGCTGACATGTGATGAGAAGTGGGTCCTGTACGAAGCTCCACGGCACCGTCACCATTGGTTAGCATCAGATGAACCGGTTCCAAAACAGCCGAAACCAGCACTGCACCAGAAGAAGGTCCTCCTGTGCGTTTGGTGGACTGCTCGCGGCATCGTGCATCGGGAACTACTAAAAGCTGGTCAGAGCATCAATGCAACTGTGTGCTGTTAGCAGTTGAGCCGTGTTCAAGAAAAAATCAATTCACTTCTGAATCGCTAAGGGGTCCCCCTGTTACAGGACAACGCTAAGCCCCACGTGGCTAGGATGACCCGGGACACCATTCTACGCCTTGAATGGGAAACACTATTGCATCCGCCATACTCCCCGGACATTGCACCGTCCGAATTTCACCTGTTCCATTCCTTGGACAATCACCTTAGAGAAAGCCAATTCAAATCCCTAGTAGAGGTGCAAAATGCACTTGATACCTTCTTCGCTTCACGTCCCACCAAGTTCTACCGCGACGGAATCCGTGGCCTTCCAGAACGTTGGCAAAAGGCAGTGGCGGTTCGTGGTTGAAACAGTAGGTGAAGTTCTATCAAAGCATTTATATGTAAACACGCTTCCATAATAGCTACTGGTAACAGTTATCCTGAATATCCAGACTTTACCGATTTATTCTTATTGTCATTTACTCATATTACTCAATGTTGAGCATTCTGCTGGATTGCCCCTCCCCAATACACCATGCAATCATTAATTCATATTGTTCTCCGTAATACTGATTTTCTACCTTCCAAAACAATACATTGTTTCAGTCAATTTGCTACTTCTCTTCAAAATAACCACACCTTCACATGGCTGTGGCAGTACATTTATGATTGAAATATAAATAATACTTTTCTTGAGTTTGTAATTATGTAATTTTTCAAATAGTGAAACTCCATGGGAATTTTGGTGCGTGGGGTCCCCGGTTCGTGCCTCGCGGACTTTGTGGTGGACAAAGGCCTTGTGCGTGGATTTTCTCGGGGAGTCGGGGCTCTTCCGTTTTTTCTTCCATTTTCTTCACTTCACCGACTCTCGCGTTATTATCCATTCGGCCAGAGCCAAAGTACGTTTCCCAAAGGCCTTGAATATTCAAATTTAAATGTAACTCCACAAATCAACTTGAGCATTCTTTTTAAAACCTTTCTTCATGTTCTCACGACGTATTTCATGCATTTATAGATTTTTTCTTACTACAAAAGTATGGTTCTCTTTTAGAGTAATATAATACTTATTCAGAGCTGCACATGAGGCAAAAAGCGACCAAAACTAGACTACATTTTGGTATCCTAATTTCTCTTCGGTTCCACATCAGAACCTTTAATTTTTTTTAGCTTTTTACACATTACCCTTAAGATTGAGTGAATTGGCATGTTTTCTTAAACTCAGTATTCCGAGAATGCTTACGACAAAATTCATAGAAATGATTTGTCCAGCAAGCGTTGGTTCCATGAAGAGAATGAAGGAAATAATAGACAGAAACTCAATCAGATACAAGGACGTTTCGTAAACTTCCCTTTTATGTCATTTTAGTACTAATTACTTCGCTAGTCTCAAAGAAATACGAATCGTTAAGTTGAAGTTTCCACAAACATAACCCGGGACACGTTTCCGACACTCCGTGAACTGAACCCTTCTGCATTAAGTCAGTCGACCACCGCATCCCGCGTCCTTAATGAACTAACAGGCTCCCGTATATTAGGTACAAATCTACAAAATAATCTATTTTTCTATTCACGTTAAACCAACACGTTTTATTTCATACCGTTTTACACAAGCTGTTACTGCTAATGTTATTGCCTCATAATCTGCTTAAGTATCTGTCCTAAACAATTACTGATATCTGTGTCATTAGACCGCATTAAGGCCCCTCGCTAGTCAGCAGAAATTTCGTTTTCATTTCTGCAACGTCTCTTGCTGCTTTCTTCAAGGTCTTAGCAGGCGGAGTTTCTAAAATCACGTGACACGTCAGTCATTCAGGGAACAGGAAGGACTTGTCACACCTTCGTTGTAGCTTCCACTTCATAAAGCTAGAAAATAGTTCCCCAAAATTCATTCCAATACTGGATTTTCTAACGGCATTAAACTTAAAGAAATATATCTACGTGCGTACTTGGAACGAATATCTAGTTATCAAAACATTTTTCCGTAAATTAATTAGTGTTATTTTAATGTTTTATTCATATTTGAAGTGCAGTTGAGTAAACTAAGCAACTTGGAAATGTGTTTTGGAACGGTCTTCAGAGTCAGAGAGAGTAAACGGGAGACAAAAAAGAAACCTTTTGTGGCAGTTTTATAGCCCTGAAGAAAGGGTCTTGTAGAGTCGAAGAGTGAGTATTTCTTTTTCACTCCACTTCTATTTTTGAACAACAGAATTCGGACTACCTACTTGGCTGTAGAGAGAAACAAGGAAACCCGTGGAAAAGAATATTTTGAAGACTGATCAGGTGTTTTCAATTGACTGCTAAAATGATTTTATAAACATCAATCTGCAAGATTGTTTTTAAAGAAAAAGAAGACACGTAACATTGCGTTCTTATAGATAGATAAAATGAAGTGTATGTACGGTATCTGCGTTTTTGTGCTTAGGCATTCCATCACCCTTAGAATGACCGGAAGACTCCCGGAATCGAATCTGGACAAATTCTGATACCTTAGAGACTGTCTTTCGAGATTTTTGTTGCTATATATTTATTATTATTGCGCAAGATTTTTAAAATTTAAACCAAACAAATAAGATCTGTATTATATTGGAGACTGTAGTGGCAACTTTCACCATGACAATGTTCGCAAATTGAATGTTTTTTAAAGCAGAAAAAAATGGACTAAAATGTAAAAAATGATAAATTTATTTTCCGATCCATATATTTTTTTTTTACTTTTTAGTCCAATTTTCTTTGCTTAAAAAAGCGTGTTTTTTTTTAAAAAAATCATTTTTTAATTATTTTTTTTCTAGATTAAGAGCTTCGCACACCCAAATCCTAAAGTGTTCTGCAACCAGTCAAAACCCAACATCGTTGCAGGCTAGTATTTATTTTAGGATAAAGAAGTCCATATTAAATTATTATTTTTTAAATAATTACAGTTAACTGGATTATTCTGTCGTATGTCTAATGATTAAATATTGTATTGCCATCGGAAGCAAGCAAATTTACAAAATTTTGAAGAATTCGGATGATGAAAAGTGAGTTAAAAATTAATTACAAGATTTGTACCAGAGATGTGAAACTTGATTACAGAGTAAGTTAATAAAAAGCGTGTAATAAAAAATTCAGGAATAAATGCCTTAATCAAGGGAAACTTCCCGAAAAATGGAGTAAATGGTAACCCTAAACTATACTGCCTTTTTTTAAAGAGAGGTCTGAATTTTGTTCTTACCTATCCCATTTTAACAGCATGATGTTTATTATTAATATTTAAAAAAAAATGTAAGATGGGTAGCCATTATTGTAGCGTTGTTCAACTCCAGATATAGACACTTAATGAAACTATACAGTAGGTTAGCCTGCTGTTTAGTTAAGGTTTGCAAGTTGGCTTTTTATATACCTTGTCACGTGTTCAAACTTGATAGGTGTCAATTAAGCGCAGTGGTTCTGTGCCAACTATAACAACAAAGTATATACACAGTCAAGACCGTAGAGAGTCAGGTCGTGCGTATAAAATTTGGGTCTTTCTCAGCCCAACCTCTGCTTGTCTTCAGAGTGGTATTTGTAGAACTGAGGGGAACTAACTATTCCCCATCTTTGATTCTCGAGGTCTTCCCTTTAGCGACCTCGATTTATTCCAGCTTTTTAATCTTGTGACTCGAATGACCTTGCGAGGTCTTTTGAAGTTTGTGCTTGTTAACAACTCTTCCCTTGAAACTTTTATGATCGTCATAACATCTCAAAGAGACTACATATCATGGTCATTATGCCTTTCCTGGCAGATAGAAAGAATAGAAATGAGGAATTATTTAACTTACCATCCCAGTATTCGAATAGTATTGCATTTGGAAAACAAAGAAAGATCCAAAGCGGAATGATCTGAATTTGAGAATACAGAAATGTTGTAACCCACACTATAAAGTTGTTTAGAAAAAAAATACCATAAGTTACAGATAAATGACGAATATAGTATTATTGCCAACAAAACTATTGAAGAAACTTAGGGTGATATTTTGGCATATAAATCTTTGCTTCTTATATGAATTTGAATGTCAAAGAAACACAAAAATATTTTTTTTAAATGTATTTGTGGGGTACACAATTTCTGCACCAAATCCCTCATTTGTTCATGGTTCAATGACCATTCGATGACGATGTAATCGCTGATCCAACATGATTGATACATTTTTAGAATAAGATATGAGTTCAAAATTATCTTCAAAATGATAACAACGGAAATTTTCCGCAAAAGGGAAAATTTCCGGAAAACTATGAACTGAAATTTTCTGGAAATCGGAAAATTTTCCGAAAACGGAAGACGAAATTTTTTTTGGAAAACGAAAGACGGAAAATTTTCCGGAAGAGCGGAAAACGGGATTTCCGGAAGCCGGAAAATTATTTTTTCCGGAAATGGCCATCCCTAATTTAAACAAAAATACACAATTAGCTTATTTCTCACAGAAACGCTTAGAATTTTTATTGGTTTTAAAAACACACCGTTTTAATAAAATAGACTGTATTGTTCTTTATTATGACTATATTGTTCTTTATTATGACATTTTTGGAAAATTTGTCTCTTTTTTTTCTACAGTAGATACATTTACTCTTCCTGACATTAGTAACGCTTCTTCGTGTTACAGCACTTTGGGTAACAAATAAATTGAAAGGAACATTTACAAGCAACATTATACACTAACTCATTATTTTTTGTCAAATGAAGAGGACTCTTCCGAAAAATGAATCATTTTACAGAACTTTGACTACACACGTGACGATTGCCTGCCACCATACATTGATTGAACCTATTGTTTTTCCTTTTCCTTTAGTCATTCTAGCCTTGTGTGCTTTTCACAGCCTTGTGTGCCTAATTCTAATATAAATTTGAGTGGTTACAAACATAATAATTTTAGGATCAATAAATGGAGTTTTTTGAAAAATATTTAGCAATTTTTGCGATCCCATCTCTAGTTAAATTTGCGGAAGGGTTATGGACACAATAGAACATCGCAATATGCTTCACTGTTTCCTCCTACGGTTTGATAGGGACATATAAGGTCGATCAATTGAATTTGAATTTTATTTATAGCCTTTAGGCATCTAAGGTCAGGTCGGTATAGAGGAGGGGGAAGGATTCGGGAAGGTGTCGGAAAGGGCCTCTCTTCAAGGTGTCATTCCGGCATTTCCTTGGTGTGACTGAAGAAAAACCCTGGAAAAACCTCAGTCAGGATGGTCGGCCGCTGGGATAGAACCCACGACCTCCCTAATGCTACGCCAACGCTCTACCCCTGAACTAAGGCGGCTCGGTAAGGCCGATCCATGTTTTATCTTTTAGATTCGTTGGAAGTGGCAGGTGCTACGACAAATTGAGCAATTGGGTTAACTTGTTTTGCCTTCAGAGTTCCCCACAGAACAGTCGCTTCCTTCATTTTCCCAGGACATTTGGCTGGATTCTTAAAGGATTTCCTGGTAGACAGAGTGCATTAGTATTCATTTAGGCCGTCTTCTTAAAATATATGTTGGTGGACCATATGCTTTTCGTCTTCCTGAAGTAGTAGGTTATTTAACACTGTACACTCAATGAATTCTCAGCTGAATATGAGTTGTCACCTGCCATTGAGTTGTCAATGGTGGACAACCCTTCCGATAACCATTTCCAAAACCAGCTACCAAATTTATGCTATTTCTGACCACATTTATTTTTCTTTCTTAGTCAATACTAACGACAAAGATATATTCTACGATAAGCTAGAAAGGCTGTTTGACCGATTACTGAAGTATATTTCGAAAATTGTATTGGGTGATTTCAATTCAAAACGTAGTGAGGGAAGAAAAATATAGACCTACTATAGGCAAATACAGCCTTCACGAAAAGACAATGGAGAAAGACTGACAACTTTCGCGATTTCGAAAAACCTACTGGTAAAGAGCACGTACTTTGAACACAAAGACATACACAAGTACACATGGGTATCTCCGGACGCCAAAATTCTCAACCTGATTGATGACGTATCAGTAGATAGACAAAGACATACCAACATAATGGACGTTAGATCGTACAGAGGAGCGAAAGGTGACACCGACCATCAATTAGTGATCACAAAAGAAAGGGAAAAGCTATGCCTCGCGAACAGAGAAAGCAAGGGGTCAAAACAACTGAAACTCGAAGTTGAACGATTAAATAATCCGAGCATAAAAGCAGATTACCAACTCGAACTTTCAAATAGGTTCGAAATCTTAGCCAATTCGAGTAATAATAATGATCACGCTTACCTTCCCTTAAATGGTGGAGAAGTTCAGGCTCAAATGTAAACAAATGGACAATTCTCTTTGGCCGAGAAATGGACCCCTCAGTCAATGATAACCAGTACGCAATCGTACTTTCAATAATAAAAAATTACCTAAACGATAAAAAATTATTTTCTAATATAATAAATACCATTAGAAATTACGATAATGATTAAGTTACCTAATGGAGTAAATAAGTAAGGGAATACTGAAACAGTAAAACGAGTGAATTTTACGAGCGATGAAATGGGAGTTTATAACAAAGAAAAAACACATTCGTCATCGCGAGCGATGAAGTGGGACAAACCACGCCTCCTTTTGAGAAGCGATTAAATTGTAAGCGATGAAGTGGGCATAAATCATTGTCCCTAGGTAGGAAGATTCATTCAGCGCCTCACTTATGCTAGTGTGATGTGACGTCAAATGGTCTTCAACATCGATCATTCCATTGACGTCACAAATCCTCAACACAAATATGATTAAATGTTCATGATTTGTATATTCAATAAATAAGAGATAATAATTTTGTTGCAACAGTATAATACATCCACTTCCCTTTCCTTTAAGAAATCCTTAAATCCGCATTCTTTAAATTAGAGCGCGTAATCATCTAAAGGTCTATTTAGTTTTATTTTATTTTATTTATGATCTTCAGGCATCTAAGGCTTAGACCGGGATAGGAGAAAGTAAAGGATTCGGGCAGGTGTTGGCCAGGCCTATGTTGAAGGTACTAAACCCAGCATTTGCCTAGTATGACTGAGGAAAAACCCTGGAAAAACCTCAGTAACGATGGTCGCTCACTTGCATCGAACCCACGACCTCCCGAACGCTACACTAACGCTCTACCACTGAGCTACGACGACTCGGTCTCTGAAGGGCAGTAGTTGCAGTATGTGCATAGTACGGTCGATTTAACAAGAAGCAATGCAATAACCTTTGACAATAAGTTCGAAGAGAAATATTCATCAACAGTCATACT
Organism: Lepisma saccharinum; assembly: GCA_022664845.1. Classification (NCBI taxonomy): domain Eukaryota; kingdom Metazoa; phylum Arthropoda; class Insecta; order Zygentoma; family Lepismatidae; genus Lepisma; species Lepisma saccharinum. The sequence goes on along the minus strand of JAGDQP010020112.1, from coordinate 21,731 downwards.
TGGCCGAAATCAGTGCAGAGCCATTCCAGAACAGAACATAAATTTGAATTCGTTCTACTAAAAATATCCACGTGTTATGATGTGAAGTGCATTTCATCCCTGATTGGATCCCACAAAATAATGTGATTATGAGAGAAGCTCATACCAATACTGAATTACATGAGAAAGAAATTAGAAAGTGTTCTCTCTCTCTCTCTCTCTCTCTCTTGTTCCACATTGTATCCCTAAACTTCTCATCTAGTCTACATCTCTTTACCAATTTTCAAATGTACCTATTTGTACGGGTCTTCGTTGAAGTAAGAAACGAGATATAATACGGTCGGTGAAACTAGAGTAAATCCAGTATTGTTTAAAAGGTACGTCATGTTACATTTAATGAACGAATGTGCATGATTCACGACCTCTTTGATATATGCGATGGTAATGTGATGCACCAACAATCCTTGAGGGATGATAGTACATAAAAATTATGGGATAATGCCGAGTAAATTCCACTTCACTTCGAAGCTAAAGGCTGCCCATTCCGTGGAAAATGAAGTTTAGGGTTTTTAATATCCAACACCACTAGCGGTAGACTTTAAAGGTGTTCTGTTCAGAATTGCATGTTGTAAAATGGTGTAATGAGTGTTCAAGAGATTCCCCAAAGGAACCAAGGGGATTACCAGAAATTCTCTGAAGTAATGGTAGTTCGAAATGAGGATGGATGGGATAACTTTCCCGTAGGTAACAATAATTCGTTTACGCCGAGTCGAAATCTCAAACAGATTTCGTAAGCCGAATGGTTTCGTTAAAACAATGCGTGGTTGCCTAATAATCAGGAATAAAATTACACTCAATGGACGTTTTCATTATTTGTTACCAGTGAAAAAAGAATGCCATTGCCTCGGTGGATGGCGGTGGTTGCGAATATAATTACTCATTCTTTAATGAATGCATTGGACAAATTGGGAATATGATATTTTGGATTAAGTTTCTGACGTAGGATGTCGCATTAGCTCTACCACAAGTTGTAGGGGAAATTTGAAAGTTCGTTTCCCGACGGTTTCGGCAGGATCAGGATTAACACAATGAAAATTGTTCAGTTTCCCAGATATTCGTGTATGAAAATCTATGCATTCATAGAAGCAGTTTTGTTTTGCCAAATACTAAATTTTAAAGTTAGTTATCAACGACTCGGTAGAATTTCTGACAAAATATTTAATATGTATGATTTTTTAAGTTCAACTTGGTGGTTGCACATTCTATTGTACCAAAATTGTTGTTAATTTAATAGTACGGTGAGTGAGGGAAATTTCGCGGTTGGCTAGATTTTAATTACATTTGAAACCTTTTCTTGTTCTTGTACTAGAGTAACGCCAAAAATTGTTGCTTTGATTCTGTTTTATGGTATTAATATATATAAACGAAAAATAAATATACATTTTAAACAACAAAATCACTGAGCGAAGATCATCAAAATATATTTTCTTCTTAGCCATGTTTAGCTAAGAGAAACATGTTATTTAAGTTGTAAAATGTAAGGAAACAAATAACTACACATTAATATTGAAGAAAGAATAGTTAAATTTGATAATACTTAACATAGCATTTCCCAGATCCTCATTTTCTTTTCTAAATTTCTGGGTGCTTCTTTGGTGTGTAAATAAGAAATATTTTTTTTGCAAATTAATTAAATGAATAGTTCCTGAGAAACAATTGTCAGCGAGTATTGTTGATAAAGAGAGCACTCAAACAATGGCAAAAAACATTCAAACAATGGCAAAAAACATTTATTGCCGAACCAGAACAAAAGCTTCTTCGCTTATTAACACGATGCCTAAATAATAATAATAAAAAAAACGAAAACTTTGTTCATACCCTCAATGCAACAAGTGCTACACTGTAAAAGAAAAAAAATCTCAAACAGAGGAAAAGGTGAGATAGGACTGCAAGTTATAGCTTTCTTGGAATGAGAAATAATTATATTGATTAACACTAGGAGATGAGTTCAATGATGAATTTATTAGACCCGTTTTTAACGTTTGGTGTAATTAGTAACTGAAGTAATCAAACAATCAATAAAGTAAATTCACACCAAGGCCCGCAGGGCGCCCGGGATGGACTTCTGGTCGGCTTAGCCCACTTTCATCCTGCGAATAATTTAACTGGTGAGATAGCAATAGATGTGTAATTTGAAGTACTAAGGTTCTTTTGTTATTTGGAAATACTTTCCTGTTTAAAATCTTATGGGCAACAGATAATTACAAAGGCATATGTGTATACGCTTTTAATGTATGTGTATGTAGCTACTGCAGGTGGTAGAAGGTAAACATGTTGAAATATATTCGCACTCAGTGCAGGCAACAACATAAACCTGCACATCTATATATAGTTAAGTAGTTATATTGGTAGAGTGACATCTTTCCTTTGTAACCAGAAGTGGCTATATCATTTTTTAAATACTTTAAGTATTGAATAAAATTATTTGAAATACTTTTACTAGCCAAATCACAAAGTGTCAGAAGTTTCCCGGCAAACCTAGCAAATCTGTCAGCAGAGTAGAGCGCTCCTGCACAAAGGTTGAGAACCACTGTTCTAAAATGAGTAACGAATAATCTAATTACGTTTTCGAACTTATCTGCATAGACCTCATATGAGCTCTATGGTATCTGCTTTCAATATTGAAAATGTTGGCTGTCTTAAATGAGGTCACGGGACTTCGTACAACTTTAGAAGAATTTTACTACACTTAGAACAAAAAAAAGAAAAAAAAAGGTTAGAAGAGGTGTTAATAACAGCTATAATAACAGTCAAATTTCCTGGCGTTCTCAACGCGCCACACCCTCCCTTGTGTAATAGTTAAGCACGTTCCCGCCAGAGCGAATATAAAGACTTAAAATAATGGGAATGATGCTTATTGGGTTCCAGAACGTCTACGTGCTGCAGATGTACATAGCATCTTAAAAGTATGGAATGCGATCAGCAGTGCAAAATTATATTTGGTTTTGATATGTTAGTTATATTTTTTTTGAATTCTAAGACCAAACACTCACCCATGATCATATTTAAAAATTGGGTTGAAGGGATAGAAATTCCTTGAAAACTTTCTAGATATATCCATCAAATGAAGATTTTCTACGTTCGGGAAGATCTTTGAGTACTATTCCTGCAGCACGAGACAATATTATCTAATAATGAAATTCCCTAGTGCGTTTTTAAATGGCTATCTGGGTAGGTAAGAAGAGAAACTGACATCATAAGCTGAAACGATAACTGAACTATAAGGCTATTTGTAATGAGAAGAAAGCATAGCCTTCTTGCAACCCCAAATTGGATTAAAATACCGACGAGACCTTCGCGCTATTTACTGAATAAACGAATGCAATATTATAAGCTTAACGTCAAATTTAGGTACTTTTCCTAAAACTTTAAATTATTATAATTTCGTCAAAAATGAATAATGCAACTTATTTAACACATCAGTGGCTTGATCTAAGAAACCAAGAATAAAACCGAGAAACCAAAAAAACAAAGGCAAACATCTTTCACATAAGGCAAACACATTACTGTCTCTACAAAGTTCTGTTAGTGTACAAAATTTGCTAATAATAATGTCATTGCCTCATTACTAGATGGTCGCAATCCTCTATTTCTGGAATACAAATAAACCTCGTATTTTAAATACTGGAAAATACATACATGTTTGAAAGAAATTAACAAAAAATATGTTAAAATAAGTGAGCAGATCATTTCATCTATCGATTTTAAAAGAAATATGAAACACTTCCGTAAATATATCATTTAGGTTTTTTGAATAATAAAAAGAAAAATAGGCAAAATATTATTTTTGCATCTTTTTACGGGGAATTAATCCATGTGAACCCAACTTTTTCTTTGTTTTAAAAACTTGATTCTTTGCCTAAATCTAATCGAATTTGGTGTAATGTTTAGTAGTTAATTGATTTCGACCTAAACAAATATGTGTTGCGCACGCAATAGCTTGTTCCCAGATTGGTGAACCTGAGAAAACGATGTTCTCATTTGGGGAAGAGACGTATAGTAATTCTGAAAGCAGCTTTCGAATGAACATGTATATTTATTCACATATTGATATTACACAAACGTATATGGCATTACGTTTTATAGTAAAATATCGGAGTGCATTTGTTTCCTTCTTAAAATTAGTACATCTGTGTCGACTGTAACGGATAAAAGCATCAAGCTTTTTTTGACTTTCACCAAATGTACTTTTCCAACTACTAGTGTTTTCATAATAATCTCGATATTTGCTGGACAGTAGGTTGTACTTATGTCAAGATTCTCAGACTGTTGCGTTTCACTGCTCTGTATGGAATAATCGGAAACAGTGGCTGTGCAAAGAAACTTTGGACCTACTATATTTCATTCCAGCGTTCTTCTTACGCTGACAGCTCATCTGGATTAGCTTTTAATTTGTAATTTTATTATTATGCTTTCCATTTTAACGAACTTGTTCTATCACTCTGCTGTCATATTTCGCGGCGATGTTCCCAAGTTTCTATAAATATTCGTTGTGAGTACTGCTTCAAATATGTCTTACAAATTTTGCGCGTAAATCCAAGAAAAATCAAATTCCTCATCCACATTTTCTTTTAATCATTTGTGCTATTGGCATACGCTGTTTATCAAAACATTCAAATAAAATATGTAAAAAGAAGAAAATAAAGATTCACGGAAAGACAATAAGCATAGTTGTTGAGTATGCATACCTAGAGCAGCTCAAATCATCGAATGCCAAGTTGACAGGTGATATAAATAGAAGATGTAAAATGGCGTGGAGCTCGTTTGGACGACTACACTCTATTTTCAAAAGCAAACCATTACTGTGTCTCAAGCGTACAGTTTATAATCAATGTGTCTTACATGTAATGATGTACAGCTGTGAAACTTGGACAATGAATGCGCAATCGACCCAATGATTAAGAGTCACACTTAGAGAACTTAGGAATAATTAGGAGAGACAGGAAGAAAAACGAATGGATCCACGCACAAACAAAGGTAGAAGGTATAATCAAGACTGCGAAAAAAAGAAATGGAGATGGGCTGGTCACATAGCTAGACGAACAGATGGAAGTGGACAGCGAATGCACTACATTGGATTCCCAGAGAAAAGAAACGACCGAGACTACGTCAAAATGCAATATGGGTAGATGAAATGAAGCGTTTCTCAGGAGCTACATGGATGAGGATAGCAGGAGACCGAGATATGTGGAAAGAAAAGGGGAGCCCTTCATCCAACAGTGGATAGAAAATTGCTGAATATGATGATGACGATATATTAGAAAAGTAAGTCCAATAAGGACTTCGTATCCTGCGACGTAAATCTATATTCATCCCAAAACGAGCTTGTCATTCCTAAGTTTATCAGTTTAAGAAACTATTGCACTAAACCAGACTTTCTCAAACTATTGCACGCGTACCATAACTGGTGGGCTAACCTTTTAGATGCTGGTACGTGAGCTTGTTGAAATAGTAAACCGTAAGCCTATAACTGACCTAACACGTTGTCACTGATCGAACGAGGAAAAATTTGACATCCAGCCGAAGATGCTTGAAAATTGACACATTCATAATGAAGCACATGCTAAATAAAGACATATGATATATGTCTAGTTATCAGAAGTTTGATTTCAGCAGCCTAGCAGCATAAAAACAGAACTGCTATGTGTCAGCGACAAACAAAATAAAAGTTACTTTTCAATAAATTTTCCGTTACTAGTTCCTGGTACACAACATCTGAATTAGGGATGTCAATCGGCTCGGCTCGATATGATTGAGCCACGGCTCGGTTCGGCTCAGCTCGCTGTGAGCCCCGGCTCGACTCGGCTTGGCTCGCTGTGAGCCTCGGCTCAGTTCGGCTCGGCTCGCTGCGAGCCGCGCTGGGTTCGGCTCGGCTCAGTGCGAGCCGAGGCTCAGGATGGCTCGAGCCAATCGAGCCTTGAGCCTAGCTGAGCGAGCCGTTGACATACAATACAAAAACTATGCGAACTGCCAATTTCCACTTCATCTTCTTCGCAGTCTTGATTATTATATCTTATACCTTTGTTTGTGCGCGAATCCATTCATTTGTCTTCCTACCCCTCCTAGTTATTCCTAGCATGCATCTCTCCAATGCTCTTTGTGTGAATCTTAACCTTTAAGTAGTTTCTGAATTTAATATCCAAGTTTCACAGCCATACATCATTACTGGCTGTGATTATGAACTTGATTATAAACTTTACGCTTGACACATTGGTAGTTTGCCTTTGAAAATAAAGTGTAATCTTCCAAACGAACTCCACACCATTTTACATCTTCTGTTTATTTCTTCCATCAACTTGGCATTCGAAGTTTTGAGCTGGCCTAGGTAAACATACTCATCAACTATGCCTATTGTCTCTCCGTTAATCTTTATTTCCTTCTTTGCAGCATGTTAATTATACATTACTTTTGTTTTACTAAAATTCATTTTAAGACCTATTTTCGAACTCTTATTACACAGTTCTTCCCTTCTGGTTTGTAGTTCTTCTGCTCTTGAAGCAAACAGGACTACATCAGGAGTGAATCGTAGGTGATGAAGATATTCGCCATTGATCTTTATTCCAACTTCATCCCAGTTTAAATTTTGGAACTATGTATTTTGCTCCTAATAACAGAGTAGCAGTTAAGTAAAACACTCATATATATGCGTGTGTGAAGTTGGCCCCCCAAATATTTGGGCCAGCCGAGATTTTCCTTGGGCCAGTTAGTACTCATTTTGGGCTGGTTGGGCTAGCAACTTTTAGCTTTTCGGCTAGTCAAATAAAGGAGATATGGGTGTCTAAAGTTTGGGGTGCTAACTTCACGCTAGCCCCCCAAATGTTTGGACTAGCCGAGATTTCCCTTGGGCCAGGTAGAACTCAATTTGGGCTGGTTGGACTAGCCACTTTCAGCTTTTGGGCTAGTCAAATAAAGGAGATAGGCGTGTCCAAAGTTTGGGGGGCTAACTTCACGCTAGCCCCCAAAATGTTTGGGCTAGTAGAGATTTTCCTTGGGCCAGGTAGTACTCATTTTGGGCTGGTTGGGCTAGCCACTTTTAGCTTTTGGACTAGTCAAATAAAGAAGATAAGGGTGTCCAAAGATTGGGGGGCTAACTTCACGCTAGCCCCCCAAATGTTTGGGATAGCCGAGATTTCACTTGGGCTGGGTAGAACTCATTTTGGGCTGGTTGGGCTAGCCACTTTCAGCTTTTGGGCTAGACAAATAAAGGAGATAGGCGTGTCCAAATTGTCCATATTGAGGAAACTCCATCTTAATTATCCGCCACTGAAACTTGGGCTAGCCGAGATTTTCCTTGGGTCAAGTAGTACTCACTTTGGGCTGGTTGGGCTAGCAAATTTTAGCTTTTGGGCTAGTCAAATAAAGGAGATAGGAGTGTCCAAAATGTTCATATTGAGGAAACTCCATCTTAATGATCCGCCAGCGAAACTTGGGCTAGCCGAGATTTTCCTTGGGTCAAGTAGTACTCACTTTGGGCTGGTTGGGCTAGCAACTTTCAGCTTTTGGTCTAGTCAAATAAAGGAGATAGGCGTGTCCAAAGTTTGGGGGGCTAACTTCACGCTAGCCCCCAGAATGTTTGGGCTAGCCGAGATTTTCGTTCGGCCAGGTAGTACTCATTTTGGGCTGGTTGGGCTAGCCACTTTCAGCTTTTGGGCTAGTCAAATAAAGAAGATAAGGGTGTCAAAAGATTGGGGGGCTAACTTCACGCTAGCCCCCCAAATGTTTGGGATAGCCGAGATTTCACTTGGGCTGGGTAGAACTCATTTTGGGCTAGTTGGCCTAGCAACTTTTAGCTTTTGGGCTAGTCAAATAAAGGAGGTAGGGGTGTCCAAAGTGGCCATAATGACGAAACTCATCTTAATGATCCGCCACTAAAACTTGGGCTAGCCGAGATTTTAGTTTGGCCAGTTAATACTCAATTTTGGCTGGTTGGTCTAGCCACTTTTAGCTTTTGGGCTAGTCAAAGAAAGGAGAAAGGCCTGTCCAAAGTTTGGGGGGCTAACTTCACGCTAGCCCCCCAAATGTTTGGGATAGCCGAGATTTTCCTTGGGCCAGGTATTACTCATTTTGGGCTGGTTGGGCTAGCGACTTTTAGCTTTTGGGCTAGTCAAATAAAGGAGATAGGAGTGTCCAAAGTGTCCATATTGAGGAAACACCATCTTAATTATCCGCCACTGAAACTTGGGGGTAGCCGAGATTTTCCTTGGGTCAAGTAGTACTCATTTTGGGCTGGTTGGGGTATTTACTTTAAGCCTTTGGGCTAGTTAAATAGAGGAGATAGGGGTGCCCAAAGTGTCCAAAACGTGGAAACGCCATTTTAACGATACGCCACTGAAACATGGGGTAGCTGAGATTTTCTTTGGGCCAGTTAGAACTCAATTTGGTCTGGTTGGGCTAGCAACTTTCAGCTTTTGGACTAGTCAAATAAAGAAGATAGGGGTGCCCAAAATGTCCAAAACGTGGAAACGCCATTTTAACGATACGCCACTGAAACTTGGGCAAGGGTGATTTCACTTGAACTAGTAAGTAGTTTCATTTTTTGGGCTAGTAAAGGTAAATGATGTTTAAAATTTGGGGTTAGTTTTGAGTTGACTCCTAAATGTTTTGGTCAGGCGACATTTTATTTCGGACAGGTAATAATACAGTTTAAACAATTTTCAGTTGAGTTTAGAATGCCTTCCGACAATAAATAGAGTATAATATGTAGTGCTATGAATTGAACTTTAAACTGCACTCTGACTCTCATTTCTTAAATTTTCTATAATTTCTTAGAGACCTCCCCAGTAGCATACAAACCTGTTTTAAACGTTTATATTTAGTTTAGTTAATTGACTAAACGTTACCGGTTGAAACAAGTACGTTTAAGTTTAAATAATATTTCAACAGTCTTGGTATTGTTGAAAATGTGTTAATTCAAACGTGGAATCAACTGTTACTTTCAACCATGGTACAGATTTCATTTGATGGGATTCTATCTAATTTATTGGAATACAATTTAATGAAAAGCCAATTTAATGCCAATAACTATTTTTTGTGTTCTCTTTTCCATTTTGAAAATACGTCGAATTTCAATCTATACTCCAACGAACATTTGAATTCGTTGATAGGACGTTAATATTGCGTGCTTTTAACTATTATATTGAACTGTGCCCTAGATTTCATCTTTCCAAGTTAATTGCATACAAATTATGCTTAAACGTGAATAGAAAAATTAACTACGTTTCTCACGTTCATCATTTGGATGTTGAAAACAGATTGAATTTTAAACTATATTTCAACGAACATTTAATTTCCTTAATAGTGTGATAATATGAAATGTTTTCAACTTTCATTTTCAACTATGACATATATTTCGCTTTATATGCGTTTCTCTAAGGCGACATATTGCACTTCTTGAGAAATACACATTTAATAGTGTAGCGATGGTCAAAGTGTTAAATAAAGAAAATGCACATAACAAAGTGAGAGGGAAAGTTTCTTTATTCTTATTCTTACATGATGGTGAACCGACACGTCTAGATTTGTGGCGTTTTCAAGACTGCCTTATTTTATAAGTACCGTAAAAGAGCAGTGAGTCCCAAGGTGATTACGTGGCCCAGCTGTAACGTGTCGAGCTACCAACGACGAGTACGGAAGACCTCATAATCGATCACCATTTCACATGGAAACCGAACTTGACCAAGATCATTTCCAAAGCACGAAATCGCCTCAACTTCCTGAAAAGACTTAGCGGAACCACGTGGGGACTCCAAGCACAAACCATACTTAATACTTACAAAGTATTCTTAAGACCTGTATTGACCTACGGACTAACAACCTGGATTGCTGCAAATGACAAATTCTACACCAAACTCCAAATTCTAGAAAGACACGCATTCCGTCTGGCATACAGAATCAAACTACCCAGCCCAACAAAGGAACTATATCAACGAATCACCTTCCCACACCTTCTTCATCTGGAAAGTTTGCGCACCAAAAACATGCTAAATAGATATGAAACTCAACACCCACTCTTCCATGACATATTCCTTTCACACGAACAAAGCAACACACCACCTACTCACATCGACAGCCCACTCTCTCTCCTATTCACTATATAGAAACAAACATTAGCAGAAGACCATCCAGATATAGATTTGATATCGGAATATAGATCACCAATCACCCCTCACTATATTACACCCTCATCAATTGCACCGTAACCATCTTGAACGCTAGGGCTCACCGGTCCTCATTATCGTCTAGAGTCACCCCCAGATGAGAAGATAATCAATCATGTATCAAATTTATGTCAACGTGTTGTGGCGTCTACTGCACCTCAATCACACCTTTCATAATCATCCCAGATTAAAATGACGTAAATACCTTCCCTAATATATATGATTATGGGGTAAACTCATAATAGCCTGTGATGTTTAGAAATAAAATGAAATAAAGATTTGTCAAACCTAATAGACCAACCATTATCCTTGGACCTAACTTTTCTTTGCAACCTAACTTCCCAGATAAAGTGTGTATCCCTTAGGGGGGCTAGCTTCGGCTAGCATAAAAAATCACTAATTGAAATGGCCACCAGGATGTACTCAACCTGGTAAAAAAATGTCACAGCAGCTCCAGCTCCAGCGTAACTGGGGAGGAAACTCCTTTCCTCCCACATAATGAACTGGCACCAATAACTGAAAGTTGGTGGAGGAAGTTCCCTTCCTCCCACATTGAAAGGGAATAAATTGGTTGCCGTTGTAAATAGATACCTCAATAAAGAACCATATTTTTGATATCTCGAAGCTGAGTGTTTCAGTGAGAATATTTGGTGGAGGAAACCTCATCCTCCCACAAACGTGGGGAGATCGCAGTGCCTGTGGACTCCCACATAGGTATAACACTTGGCGAAGGCATTGCGCTCTCTCCCACGGAACTGGTGGAGGCTTAACGGTCTCCCACTGGATGGATATGGGAGAAAGTACCTTGTTCGCCTCCCACAAAGTGGAAGCTCACAAGAGTGATCCGGCAGTTGCGCATACCTGCTATCGAGGAGTAATGGAGAGGTCGCGGCCTAGAAGTAGATGCAGTATTAGGTCACTATACAAGTACGGTCGGTTATGAATGTATTGTTTGGAAAGTGGTATCGTATGCTTGTGGAATCAAAGGCTACTGGGTGAGAAGTGGGGAAAGTTACGCGTTTTTTTTTTTTACAAATAAAGCAAACCATTTTGAGACTTAAAGTTCACCTACTGGACTTCTAATTTTTAAAATGTCACTTCTCATTAGGATATTTTTTCGTGGTTTCTGCGACATTTTCCATTCTATTTCGAGCTAGTTTCGCGTAACTGTGCAGAACATGCCCTTGGTGAAGTCACCAATATCCTTCCTGTTCTTTACGAAACCAACCATTTAAAATGTTGTCACCAGATAGCACTGCCTATGATAATTTAGTATTGAAATACTTTAATATTTCCTTAAAATAGATTAGCATTTTATCTTTGTATAATATGGAGCACCTTTCCTCTTGTGAAATCATTCATTTATCTTTCTTCACTGGATGCGGAGCAGTAATAAAATATAACGTTGTTTCAATTTTCTCCACTACAGTTTAAAGAAAGTCGTTCTAATAGTTATGATATTCACATCATTAGAACAGATACTTAAATTCTTTATTTGTTTAGAATTTTTGAAGTAGCCATTATAGGTAATTTAAGCCTGGAGCCTCGAATTTAGAATATTACAAGCCTGACTGCTCCATTTAAAGTATTGTGAGCCTGAGCCCCGATTTAGAATATTATAAGCCTTTGTCCCAATTGAGAGAATCTGTACAGTATGGCCGGAAATAAAGTATATCAAAGTACCAAAAAATACTTAATAATGTATGGAATTTGCATGGAATTTTACTGCACAATGTTACATAAACAAACGACCAAGAAGTACAATACAGGATCTGATCACAAACAGAACATGCACTACAGAAAATATTCAATTTATACTTTCAAAGTGTTCCCCCAACACCTAAACAATATTCATAGAGACGCTGCAATCTGTCAAACATTACCGAAATTGTGTTCTGTAGAATTCAATGCAACACACTAGTGATATTCAATTTGAGTTGTTCAATATTGTGAGGGACTGCATCACGATAGACACGCTCGTAAAGTATACCAACCAATAAATATCAGGCGGAGTTGGCAGAACACTCATACTCTGTTTGCATCAAAATTGTGTGGTCTTGAATGTGATGCTGGTGAACAGTAAGGAATATATAGCGGTCTGTGCAGTAAACATAAAGAATTAGTAAACATTTACGTATTTTTACAAGTTTTATTGTAAACTCATTTCATTAAAAAAATTATTTCCTTTTGGTTTTATATCCTCTTCAGGGGTAGATTTAGAACGACGATCTCGCACAGAGCGCACTGCGTGCTTCAAAGAAAACTGTTCTTGAGGTATTTAAACATTAGGATCAATGTTTGCTCTGCAGATTCTTGTTTGCACTTGGTTTTTGTTTGCGATTGTTACAGGGACCTTAAATTTCCCTTCAGATTTAGACTAATGACCTATCACAAAGCGCACTGTTTCACTCAGAGATAGCCCTGCTTGGGGTATTTATACAATTAGATCAATTTTTCCTCTGCTGATTACTGTTTGTAGTTGGTTTTTTTTTTCGGATTCTTACAGCCACCTTCAAAATCCTTTCAGATTTAATTATCGACCTATCACAGAGCGCAGTATTTCACTCAGAGAAATATCTTCTTCGGGTATTTATACAATTAGATCATTTTTTGCTCTGCAGATTCTTGTTTGTAGTTGTTTTTTGTTTGGGATTGTTACAGGGATTGGGATTAATATATAAGTGTTTTGCCGATTTACACAAAAATGTTGCATATTGTTAAAAACATTTCTTGTAAAATTATTTCCTCTCTGTTAAAAATGAATAGCCTCAAGATTATTAATCTCCGTATATTATTTGACCTCTTCAAATTCTGTTGAGATACAGACGACTTCGCACAGAGCGCAGTGCTTCATTCAGGGAAACCTCTGCTGAGGTATTTACACATTGGGATCAATTTTTGCCCTCTGCGAAGCATTAAGACAAGTTTCCATGTATTTTTAATATTACTTGAGAATGTTATGGTCATACTTTCTTTCCCCTGTAGATTAATATTCCCAATCACACACATTGTGCTGAACCTTTATAGGCGAGGGCGGGATAATACTGCCACCCCATGTATGTCAGTATTCCTGAAAGAGAGAGGTGCTCGAGTAGTGTTGCCATCTAGCGATTAGTTGTGGAACTAATACATGGTTGAATTAGCGTCAGTTGTGAGAAAGCCTATGGCGTAAGTGGGACAAACTCATTGCATAAAATGCAGTAATATTCCTTATACTTATGACTATATTTTACTTTACGTCTAGCACTGTTACAAAGTGTCTCTTCGGCTAATCAATCCCGATACCAAGTCTGTCCCGTTTTCGTTTTGAACAGAAAGGTGACAAATTGTCTTCAATGCTTCTGGAACGCCCTTCGTACACACAAGAAGGCAATCTTCAGTGGTTCCCTCTCCGACACAAATGAAGTTTTTGACCTTACTTTAATGTTCAGGGTATCTGCTTTCTGAAATACAGAACTAAATGTCGATATCTTCTAGTGGGGTAAATTCGAACGAGCCAGAATCCTGCCATTCAATATTACCTCACTTGGTGCGTCACTGGAATGCTTCACTTTCCGCCTGAACGAAGGGAAACAATGTCTTGGTGATGTTAGATATTATCAGGTTAATGTCACCTAATTTCAGTAATAATATATTAACAATAAAATCGAAATGACGTAAGTACTATGCGAATGCAATTAGTTTCCTATTTGATAACAGATGTGTGATTTTCTTGCTTGAATATTCTGGACAGCAACAGCACGCTCACGAACTTCACTGTCCCCTACAAATGTGCGTCACATAAAGAAGCAACGGTGCTTCGCAATCCACTTGGTGGTATTACTAGGCGTTGGAAAATAGAGTGTTCAGAATTACCCGCTTTTTAGAATTACTCCTCACTCCCCTGTCTACAAATACAACAATTTTACCATGCAATAACACAATCCGAAATGGTTTAAGGAAACTTAAAAACATCTGTCTCCATACAATGGAATTATAATCGTAGGTGAATTTATGGGAGTATGAGGGGCATTGCCCCCTCCAGTCATTTCAAAATGACTTTAAATGTTTCATTCTAAACGATAGCGTTTAATGTGATTGCCCCCAAGTTCTCTTACCTAAATTCGCCCATGATTATAATAGAATTGCTTTAATATCCCTCCTTCATCCGAAAATATATCACTCCACTTGAACAGTGATTTCGGATCCAACGAGTTTAGCATTAACCATGATTAAAAACAATTTAATATAAGTAAGTGAAATTTGGGTAAAGTAACAAAACTTAAAGTACATGGTAGTGTCTCAAGTCGAACAGATTTTTCAATAAATTTTACTCGGTAAAATAACAGTGACGAAGGAAGGTGGTAAAATACCAGTACATGGGGGGGGGGGGGGTATATATAAGACCTTCAATTCAAACCATATTTAAAGAATACTGGTGAAAATGTAATAATTCTATATTTTAGAATGTAATTCTCTATCTAAAAAATAATATTTCTGAAAACATATTTAAATCAGATTAAACGATAAAAATGAAACTGTAGAATTATTTACCGTCAAGCAGCCAATCCACATGTTCTTCTTTCTTGTAACCTAAGATACGTGAAACGTCTGAATTAATTGTTGATCAACAATGACCACTCTGTGTTGAATACTCTGAAAATAATTAACGAAAAGCTCGGATGTTGATTCCGTTAAATAGTTACTAATTTACATTAATAAATGTCAACTAAAAACATTTAAAATTATAGAAAGCAAGGGAAATAAAGTATTGAACATCTTAAGTGCTATAACTACTACAAAAGTTGGCGATCACCAACAAGTAACTTTTCATTTGAATAAGAATTAGTTCTTTTCGTCTATTGAATACGGAATTATGATCATCCCAAAAATGTCCAGAACGTTAACTATAAGGATTAAAGTCATCTGCAGGAAGGCAAAAGACTAATGAACATGAACTTCCACTGTGTCCGGGGTTCATAGCTTTTTGAAAAATCTTCTATTCGATCCCCTTGGCAGAAGTACTTAAATCACTTGATCATCAAGCCATCGAAAGTGCATACAACACGTTACTGCAAAACATTTACTCGACTGCTACATCTGTCAGTAGATAACATCAAGAAAGAGTAAATTTTGAAGTTGGAAAAGGGGTAACGCAAGAAGTTTCAATTTCTCCGAAACTGTTTCCTGCGATCCTGGAAAAAGTGTGCCAAAATTTAAACTGGGATAAAGTTGGAATAAAAGTTAATGGCGAATATTTTCATCACCTACGATTCGCTGATGATATAGTCCTGTTTGCTTCAAGTGGAGAAGAACTGCAAATTAGAATGGAAGAGCTGTCCAATGAGAGTTCGAAAATAGGACTTAAAATGAATTTAAGTAAAAGAAAAGTAATGTACAATAAACATGCTGCAAGGAAGGCAATAAAGATTAAGGGAGCGCCATTAGACATAGCTGATGAGTATGTTTAGCTAAGGCAGCTCAAAACATCGAATGCCAAGTTGACTGATGAAATCAATAGAAGATGCAAAATGGTGTGGAGTTCGTTTGGAAGACTACACTTTATTTTCAAAAGCAAACTAAGTTTATAATCAATGTGCCTTACCTGTGAGGATGTACTACTGTGAAACTTGGACATTGAATGCGTAAACAACTCAAGATTAAGAGTGACACAAAGACTAATGGAGAAATGCATGGTAGGAATAGCTAGTAGGGGGCAGGAAGATAAATGAATGGATTCGCACACAAATAATTCAAGAGTGCAAAGAAGATGAAGTGGGGATGGGCCGGTCACATAGATAGACGAACAGATGGAAGATGGACGATAAATGTACTACAATGGATTTCTACAGAAAAGAAACGACAGAGACGACGTCGAAATGCAAAATGGGTAGATGAAATCAAGCGTTTTTTATGATCTACATGGATGAGGATAGCAACAGACCGAGATATGTGGAAGGAATAGGGGGAGGCCTCCATCCAGCAGTGGATAGAAAACGGCTGAATATTATGATGATGATATAGAATGACGCATTCTATATATCAAAGTGCATCTGCACGAAAGCCACTGAGGATAGATAATTAAAATCATTAGCTATTACCTTCAACACCGATGCCACGATTGCACATCTTAAATTTCTTCATCTACCTCACTCTTTGTTTTATCCTTTGCATTGACTCGGGTTAGGATTCCGAATCAACTGCTATCGTCTGTAGGAACCAGCACTTCTAAGTTATCTTTGTAAAGGTCAAATCGTACTAGTAAGGCATAAACTTATCTCGGTGCTTACAAGTTCTCATACTGAATCTTCTGCTCATGGGATGTCTCTTATCGTAAAAAGTTTATTCAGGTAAAAAGTACTCAATATTTGTACTTCATTTTTCGCTATGATAATGTATAATAAGAATGAAGGATTCGTTCCTACAGAGAAGTTAATTTAGAGTAATATAGTTAGTCTCTCTGTAATTTTGGTTTGGTCTTTGGAGGTTCCTAAATTCGAAGGCGCATCTTCACGGATTTTGAAGTATCTCCAGAAATAATCACGTCTTTAGCACATCATATTCCATATTCTACCCAGATACTATATTTGGGCAAAATGATTTACAGAAAAAAAAAACATAGAAGGGATTCCCAATGTAAGAACTTTACATTTGTAAATAATTAACATTGCGCAGGAAACAAGCTCCGCTCTAAGTTGCCTTCTTCAATAATTTCAGGAGATATGAAAGCATGAGATATCTTAATTGGAGGGTTTCTATAAAAACTAGCATTGACAAAATACAAATAGAGGTGTATTTCCACCTTCAAGACAAAAAAAAAAAAAAGATAAAGTTTGCACAAGGTGATTACGCATGAATTTGGCCCAAAGTGGCATTTTTCACATTTGTTTCCTTTCATACTATCCACACAAGCGACACAAGAAGATGAAATAAGTATTTTTAATGTCACCGAATAGAGTGCTGTACAATGTATTGATACATTTTCTGATGCTTAACTTCCAGGGAGAAAAATAATTCATTTGCCAAAATAACCTATTTTTCTTTATATTTTGCGTACCGATATTGATGCTTTTTCATGACATAGGGCTTCATGTAAATAGTGTATAGGACACCTTTCATCATGTTCTTTATATATTAGTTAAATGTTTTCTTTAAAGCTGCTTTTGCACAATGTTTATATTGATATTGATTTTTGACAAGGCTTAGAGGAACAAGAATTTTAGTTGAAAGTATTCCGTTAATAATAGTAATAACAATAATAATATAGTTAAAACATATGTGATCAATATTCCCATTAGATCTTCAATTTCCTTTTCCTTTCCTATCTAGGAGTAACTGGTTCATGTACCTAAAAGTACCTTAGTTACATTGACCAACTTGTATGTAGTACCTATACTTATATGTAATTTAAGCCGGCACCTAGTACCTTCACCTCAGTACAAATTTAGAGATTCTTATCGAACGCTGCAAATCAATGAATAAGTCTACAGCTTAAAACAAAAACTAATCTCACTAAGAACGTAAAACGTTTAAATAGTGTTTAATCTCTCAGAACTACTTACAACAAGTGTTTTCCCCAGTGTACTGTATATATTCTTTTGTGGGTCGTTAACCATACTAGACATGAAGCCAAGGAGACACAACATTAAATGGTAACATTAGAATCCTTGCCAATATTTTCTTGATGATATTAGTTCAGAGCCAACGAAAATGTAAGCTTATATATAATACCCGAAAAAACCTTGTGTAGTAAGTACGCATTTGGTTCTAAATCCTCTTTGCAAGATTATATTGTTCGAGATTATATAACTAGAATTTTAATTTCTTTCCTGCAAATAACTATTATTCCTGAGAATGTAAGGAATTTCTCCTAAGTACCGGTAATACTCTGTGAATCAGGAACATTGTTCAAACACGTCCCTTCAATACACCCTTCCATTGTAGTTTGCTGTCTTACGTCATTTTTCAAACATAAATCTTATCTCATGTGTGATTAACTTGCACTCTTTTGTGAATACAACTAGCTCCGAAACTACGTATTTATGGCCATATTCTCGAAAGAACGTTATAAAGGATGGCCCGGAGGCAGGCCAGAATTAGGGCTCAAGGCACAATAACAAAATTGTTTATTTTCCAAAATGCAAAAAAATATTTTAATACATTGATGCGAAATGCAATACAACACTGTACATTTAGACTGCGGAGAATTAATTAGGCGCGATCATTTGTATATGGTGTAGTTATTTTGAAGTTAACGAAAAATAGTTAATTTTGTTGGTCGAAAATCGTTTCGGATTAACGAAATTTTAATGTAGTTAGTAATATTTTGGCCCCAAAATTTAGCGCGCCTTGGGCCAGGGTCCAGCGTGTCCATTTATAAATTCTTGACTGCTCTGAGGCCACACGGACCATCACATGGAGATTCATTTTCTGGAAATTTAATGGAATTCCACAATGTCCTTCTTAGTGACATCAATTTCTGTACATCTATTGAGAATGTTCGCAATGTACTCCCAGTGACAGGCAATTACGGGATATGTTATGGACATTTAATGTAGTCCAGTATGCCTATGGCCATAAAATGGAAGAAGTAGTGTATCATATGAACATCCAGTAGACGTTGTGTCCTGTTGGGATGTTGATCTGTGCAGCAACAATCCGCTTTAGACTCAAACTTGAAGGGCATTCGGATGCCATGTTAATATTAAGTGCAACCCATAGATAATCTGTATTCGATTGAAATCAAATTCATAACTCAAACACAAAACTTTACCAAATTCATTAGATTGTGTAAATTTAGAGTTGAAAAGTGGCATTTTTAAGAAGGGACTTAGCTACTTGGCATGGCACGCCACTTAGCCCATTAAGAAGGGTGTTCCTATCTTCAGAGAAATATTCTAAGAATATTTAATTGGTTTTTGTTTAACTTCTTAAAACAATTTGATGTAATTCTTAACAAATATCATTTGGGGGCCATTAACAATACTAGTTTTTGGAATATTTTGCATGTGGGCCATTAAACGAACACTCATTCGATGATCTGTTGGCCTTACCTTTCACACAAGTCACATTTTCGTCGTTTGAGGAGGTTGGCAGGCGTACAGCGCGGACTTCATCATCGACCTCTTCACGACCTTCCAAAACCGCCTTGTGCCATCTGTAGACTTGCCTCTGTGATAAACACTCATGCCCGAAGGCCTGTTGAACCATTGAAAAAGTTTCCAATCTTTGTTCCGGTGAGCGCTGCATCGCGACTTGTACAAGACACGAAACACAGGTTTACAAAATCGCCTGTCTTTCAGCTCAGAGAGCTCGGAGACAACTCAGCAAACACTCGCTCGGTAGTTGACTTACACCACCATCGATACCGGTGGATAGAGAGCGCTGCAACGTACCGTCGCTTCACAATAAAATATATGACATTACTTTCCGGACAGACCTTGTATATAGAGTGAAGCATGTATTTTCCGTATATTACACAATCAGGAATTCAGCAAGAATTTTCAGTTTGAGGGTGTAAAGTGAAAATTGGGAGAGCGAAAGTGGAGTTTAGCCCGATTTTTGACCGTAAAAATTTAAAGTTTGGGTGCTCTCGAGGATTTGGAAGGGGACAACCCGGTCGTTCATGATCAGCACGGAAACTCATATTTACAAAAAGTAGACATTTGATTTTTTACATGCAAGCTTTTCATAATATGACAAAACAGAAATACTAAACATAAGCAGCACAATTTATAGAAACGTTCATATTAAATTTGCATCGAGATTGGTTCCTTATTTTTCATATTAAGCGACTTCTTGTACTCAGGAATTGTACCTTTGAGATATTTTCTATGAATCTGAGTTTACGCAAGTGAAAGATACAAAAACACTTATTTATCATAATTTAAGATATTTCTGATCTGTTGAGTCTCAGTAACTTGCCGTACTGAAGTGTTAAAACATCCACAATGATTTCCACAAATTGTATATGATAATGTATATTCCTGGAACTAGCTTTAGGACAAACGAGAACGTTTCAAGTCCATGAAACATCACAAATATTATTATAAAAATGTTTCAAACTAATAAATAACTCTAGGTGCGGTATCTATTATAGATCTCAACCCTAACATACGCAATGAAACTCAAATCTATCTATATGTCTAACGACTAATTTCTTACCTAAGTAAGATGTTCTTCACATTTCACTAGGATAAATACGATAGGGTAAGAAAAGTTTCGCGATTTCAACACTGAATAACAGGTACATTTAATTTACTAAGGCGTTTCTACATCAGTGTTGCTACACAATTAAGTACTCCTACGACAACAATCAAAACTTTTAATCATTATTTAATTTATTATAAAAAAAAATGAAATTTTCTGAAATTGAAATTGTATACGTGTATACAAATTGTTGACCTTGACAAAACTAAGCATTCTGATGAGTTTCGGTGCAATTGTGAGAGCAACAAACAAGGAGAGATGTAAATAAACGACTTTATCGTTAGGCACCTGTGCCTTAATTATTTGGTCACGCTCAAATATACCGTGTAATCGAGCACAGAAATTGTATCTTTGGATTCATCATTAGTTTCATAGTGAATTATTATATAAACGTAACACAGAGAGGTTGAATGACCTCTGTAGGTCACCTTATTCAAATGTACACAGGTTATCTCGGAAGTGACTTGTCTGTAACGGTAAGGAAAGGGGTACAAAGAAATCCCGCCATCCAGAATGAAGAGTATTACGTTAACTACTCGAATACAACATACATGCCGAAGAACTAGGCCATTTCATGATAAAATACAAGAGAAAAATGTGTTCTCCTGCACACATGTGAAAAGGGGAACCCGGAAATGAAGAAGAGAAAATGATTTGTGATCCTGGCTGGAAAAGAAATGAATCAAGAGATACAGTTTTAGTGTTAGGAGAGAAGTCAACGCTGAAAGGAAAAATCTTAATAACCACCTGTTAGCTACATGAATATATAAAAGGAAGAAGAGACAGCTACAGGCACAAAAACGGTTGGCTGTGAAAGCGATAGAGGTCAATGGTTAATATAAAGTCTAATTTGGTCGTGTAGGCATAATCAGTTTCTTCTTAGTTCTGTTCAAGATTACCTGCGCTGTGTTGGGCTCTGTATTTAAGATGGACGAACGACGTGCTACATTCTTGTGAAGATAGGCCATGCTTTTTTATAAAATTTGTACTAGTAAATAAAATAAATTAATGTTTTGGCACTGTTGTGTGATCTGTTTTCGGAGAACAGTCACAGAAAACGAGAATATTCAAATTTGAGCTATGTAACGTTTGAATGTTCAAAAACTAGGAGGTAAAGAACCGACCCTCTAAACCTAACCCTGGGTTCGCCAGTGCCTAAAAAATTGTGGGTTTGTACCCATGATTCATATGCATAGCTTTTAAAGTATAGGTTTCATACAAGTCTGATTAAGACGGAGATTCAGGATTTCCATAGTTATGTTTGACCTTAGATCAATGTTTGGGGGCATAAAAATAATGACTTGAGTTTTGTGGGCATATATATTGAGGTGCAAAATGTTACACCAT
>JAGDQP010020111.1:0-23801 GCA_022664845.1 Lepisma saccharinum | reverse complement strand
ATATATATATATATAATCAGCCGTTTTCTATCCACTGCTGGATGAAGTCCTCCCCCTTTTGTTTCCACATATCTCGGTCTGCT
This sequence comes from Lepisma saccharinum, assembly GCA_022664845.1. Taxonomy (NCBI): domain Eukaryota; kingdom Metazoa; phylum Arthropoda; class Insecta; order Zygentoma; family Lepismatidae; genus Lepisma; species Lepisma saccharinum. Next base: position 23,718 of record JAGDQP010020111.1, on the reverse strand, counting down.
GCTATCCTCATCCATGTAGCTCCTGAAGAACGCTTGATTTCATCTACCCATCTTGCAGTTGAACGTCGTCTCGGTCGTTTCTTTTCTCTAGGAATCCAATGTAGTACATTTGTCGTCCACCTTCTGTTCTTTCTAGCTATGTGACCGGCCAATTTCCACTTCATCTTCGAAGTCTTGATTACATCCTCTACCTTTGTTTGTGCGCGGATCCATTGATTTGTCTTCCTGTCGCTCCTGGTTATTCCTAGCATGCACCTCTCTATTGCTCTTTGTGTGACTCACAATCTTTGAGTCGTTTGCGCATTCAATGTCCAAGTTCCGCAGCGGTGCATCATCACAGGTAAGACACATTGATTATAAACTTTACGCTTCAGACACATTGGTAGTTTGCTTTTGAAAATAAAGTGTAGGCTTTCAAGCGAACTCCACGCCATTTTACATCTTCTATTTATTTCATATTCGATCCAATACTGGATGAAGCCTCTCCCCGGTGGGAGGAGATTGGTCTACTGTCCCACGCTGACCAGACGGGTTGGGAGAGGAGAGCCTGAACTCTCACTGTGATCGTTAGTATATTTTATTCATAGCAGCTCCCCAATTGCATCACAATGTTGAGTGAGCACGTTCCAGACCCAAATGTCTTAGAAAAAGTCCTTGGCAGCGCCGGGAATCGAACTCTGGATCCCTCAATCTGTAGTCAGCAATGCTAACCACTAGAACGACGGGGCGGTATGTGTGTGTTAAAAACTAGAATACGCCATCGTTTTTTGTGTACCGTGTTTGGATATACGTTTTCAGTATATTATGAACGTATTACACAGTAGATTAAAAGGTTCGCGTGGAATATGCTGAATTCTGATTCAGAATTCTCTGATTCCTTGACACATCCATTAAACTTCGTAATAAGTTGTAACGAGAAAATTATGTAAAAATCCCTGCCAGCAACTCATATTTCTTGGCACCGCGGTACACCGGTAAGTAATTATACTGTATATCAAGATCTCACTCCTTAAAATTAATGTAGTAGCTTCTCTTGAACTAGCGAAAAAGCCGCTTAATGTTTGAAATATAAAAGTATATATTAATTAGGGAACCTTACTTTCTGACTACCTTAGTATGTTGGGACCACTCATAGTGTAATAAGCAGCCATGAAAAATTTGGTGCCGAACAGTTTCGAAATCTCGAGCGATCGTAGGATAGTGAGATGAGAGTTTGAAATAAACACTTAATTAGGGAAGAAGGTTATCAGAGGAAGCCCATTTTAGATTATAATAAATCTAGGGCAAAGCAGACAGAAATCCGATATAGAACTAATCAACATAGTCAGCGCTGGGAAGAGATACACAATTAAGAAGATATCAATTGCAGAAATAATGTATTACACATATATTGTTAGGAAAGAAACCACTGAAACTAGAGCTTGAAAAAGAATCAAACAAAAGTTCTTGAACTTGGGAAAAACAAATACTGGCGGTTGAGGAACCTGGTGGAACGGTAACGTCTTTGACCTCGATTTTGACGTCTCTTAGTGAAACGTTTGGTGAGCTGCGGAATGAATGACTCACAGCAAGTAAGGGGATAGCAAAAGAGATAACATCTCAGATCTCAAAAACACTTCCTCAGTTGCAACTATTTTCTATGGAATTTATGGACTTCCTCAGTTGGGCATATATCACTCTGTCTAAGGCATACTATGTACAGTCTTATATCCCCTCTATGTCTGTCTGTCAACAGTAGTCGCCCATCATATGAGGATCCCATTTTCCTTGATACCTTTGCTCCGTTTTCTAGGAGTTCTCTCGTTTCCTCACACTTCTTTCAGTCCATCAATTCTGCCATCATCATCCATTCGGCCTGAGCCAAAGTTGCCTGTTGGCCTTAAAAATGAAATTCAAATGAATAATTTTTAAAGGAATCTAAAGTTCGAAAGTTTAGGGCGGGTAGGGAGGTAATTGAGTTGAAGGTAGGAAAGAACGTCAGTTTTGAATGGGGATTAATATAACTTCAAATGATAAGTGAATTTAATCGACTTAGTACCTTTGAAATGGGAAATACATAATTGCATTTTTATTATCCACAATAAGTCATCAGCTAACCGCTAATACAACTGCCTCGCGAGAGGTATTCTTCATAGATGCATATAAGAATTAACTCAGAACCCAGAGAGAACTCCTACTAAGCCTTCTGCCAAGGCTGATTATTCTCCTATGGGAAATTTTCATTTTTAACGAATTGTGTTATAATTTGCATTTAGCAGAAATCGGAGTCGGTATGTTTTTGATGACACCGACTCCAGCAAGGCAAAAATTGCTTCCGACTCCAACACCTCGACTCCGACTCCACAGCCTTGATAGCAACAATAATATGAAGCAAGTGTTGCGAAGCACACAGGGGATTGTGCTTATTTTCTACTGTCAGGATTCAGCAGGGTGCATCGTATTTGAATTATTAATATTTAGTTGGATATATTGCGGCGAGACCTTTCCAGCGACACGTCAAATGCCTTCCTATAGGTTTAGTACTTTCTGAGTTGCTAATTTACCCCACCCACGCATCTTGGAACCGTCCGCTACGATCTAGTGATCTATACGGGTTTGAACTCGTGTTATTGAGAACTTTCCAGCAACACCTCAACCACCTTCTTAGCCTTATAGTTTCTGAATTGAAAGTTGTCGACAGACGGAGAGAGCGGTTGTATGAAGCTTCACAGCACCTACTGTGTGCTAGTAGTATTCCTAAAAAATATTCTTGTTAGCTATAACTGATATACATGTGTAATGTTATAGAATTTTCAAATGAGAAATAGGCGTATCGGCCTGTCTTTGTACAAATGTTGTGCAAATAGATGAGGCCATATTATGTGTTTCGATCAACCGTACCAATCTGTAGCTAATTCTGTGCAAATTGAGTGAGTGCGTGGTGGAAGAAAAATGTATAGTGGATGTACCCGCCTCTTGGCTCTGTTATAATGTTACACGCGTTTTTCGTAGATTTTGGCTGTAAAAAGTTCCAACGTTCTTTTGTTCAGTGCTTTCCTAGATTTATTTTGTGGGCGAAAAAAATTGTAGTTTGAACCCGAGACGCATTCTCTTAGCCGTCCCGCTCGGTAAATATATGCTTTTGATACATTGCCATGCCATATTGACGGATTATGCATTGTGAATCTATGTCTTCACAACAGAACGATAAGAAAAAATTCTATAGTCATGCAAAAATGTTCACAGTGTCGGAGCTAGAGACTGCCGAAAGTGTGTGGATGGGGAAAGGATGTTCAGAGCTTAATATTTTTAATCCATTAACAATATAGCTGGTGCGTCGTGGTATCGTCAGAGACTTCAAATCTGTCCCACCCAAAAATGCATGTTTCATAATTGAAGGGGTAATTTGTATAAGGGCGTATCAAAAAACGAAAAAGAAAAAAAAAACTGATCCTGTCAGTAGGTATCCTGGTGTTGGGGTGTGCATATCGTCTTGGTGGGACTTTTTCTGTGCTGTTATCCACTAACACCCTTGTCCAAATAAGAACGATAACGACTTTTAAGCTCTCCTGGAAAATGACAAAAATTCACATAAGCCCTTATCCAAATTTGACCTTCAGTTGAGCAGTGGGTGTTCAATTTGAATTTATTTTAAGGCCTTTTGACAACTTTGGCCTAGGCCGGGATGGGTATCCAAGGAACTCCCCAAAGGAATTAGATGATAAAAATGGAGTCTGTATCGTTTGATCGCAAGTCTGTATCTCAAACAGATTCCATATGCCGAACGATTGTTTCGTTGTTTTCTTTAATATGTGTGGTTGCTTAACAAAAAGAGCAATAATAACATACATTCAACGAACATTTGGTGTGTTCAGTTCGCTGATTTGTGAGATAGTATGTTATTGCGTGGTTTGGTAACTGTGATTAGTCTGATTACGTATGCCATCTTTACTCACACAAAGTCGTCTTATTCATGCTTACTTCGACCTACCATTAGTTCCGAGATTTTCTGGAAATCCCTACTTTCGGATAGAGCTTGTTTAAAATCTTCGATAATACTGTACCGCACCAGCTCTGTAGTTGTTTTGGAAATATGCCGCTTTGAACTTCATTTTCCCGCGCTTTCCGCAGCCTCTAGCTCCGACAGTGCGTTTTTTTTTTTTTAATCACGTTCCGAAGTTTGTTCACGAGGTTTTGAAACACGTTGTACATATGTTAATACTGTAAACTATCCTTGTTTTAGAATTAATACTAGTTTTTTATAATAGATAACTTCAAAATAACTGTAAAAATAGTAAAAGACGGAGTAAAATTACATTTTCGTAAGATATAATTAAAACACTAATCTAAATTAATGGATTAAGATTGCAAGATAGTGGCGGTTGTGGTCCACAGCTGAATCACAGCACAAGAACCCTTCAATAACGCCGCAGGGTATAGAACGAACGAATTTCATACACTGGGATGGACTGTTTGGACAGAATATTAGAGCAGATTTATTTGAAGACCTTTCTTCCCAGTGGAGGGTAAAGTGAAGCATAGCCCTCCTTTCATGTTCAGTAATGTTTTTGCTTTGCGTAGTTAACCAGACGCTTCGTAACAAATTAAACACGCATTATTGTAATGAGAAAATTGAGTTAGGAAGAAACTTCGTTGTAAGGGGTGAACATTTACCGGAGGAACCACAGACCTGCTTACTAAACGACAGGAATGCTGTTAATGAATGATTTTTTGTGAATGGTCAAATGAAATGAATGAGCGTAAGTGAGTAATGAGAACATTTCCTTGAACTATTATTATTATTATTATTATATTGCGCGCGCACACACGCAGACGGACAGGGAGAGAGAGAGAATGAGAATTTTATAAGAAATCCTTATGCTACAACTCCCTTTCGTTTTTGTAGAACATGTATTATATTTCAAAAAAGTAAATCCCATGTGGTGATGAGATTATTGGGAACTAAAATCTGTGTTAAAAATTAAACTTCGGTAAAGCACAATACACGCACATCATGTCCTTAAGTCCTTAATTTGCAGGTTACTCTGGGGGAGAAATGATGGGGAGATTTATGTCAAAAAGTTTCTCATACATTGCAGGCGTATCAATGTATGATAATAGGACGGACAAATAGACAATAAAGAAAAGGAACGACGCGAATGTGTGTAAGGAAGATTAAAAAATCTATTGAAAAAGTAAAGGAAAGAAGCAATGACCCTGTAGTCTAGAGATCTAGGTGCTGACATTCAGTGCTGAGGGTCGTAGGATCGAACCCGCTCGTCGTAGCTATTTTTTTTTCTTTCAAAATTTTAAACTATTGTTAACGTTCGATAAACTCATGTAGACAAAGACGCGCCAGTCGTCACTTGAAAAGAAGTGAATAATGGGGAATCGCATTACATTAGATGGTAGTCTTGTCCGAGTCTCATTGTCTGATAAATTCTCCCTGATAGTCCGGACATAAATCTGAAACCCGTGAATAGCTAGGGGGACTTCTTTATTTATGATACTTAATTCTATATATTTTTGAAGAAATGTAGAGGGAGAGTCACTTTTTGTTTGGTGGCTTTTAACCGCCATCTTGGAAAATGGCAGCCGATTTGCACTTTTTTGATCATATCTCGATAATTGTTGGAACTATGAAGATAAAAGTCTTAAACAAAAGTTAAAGATCATAAAAAAAAAATACATTTTTGGTTCTTATAACTTTTGTTCTATTTCTTACGCTTTTCGAGAAAAACTCAAATTAAAAATCATATATATATATATTTTAAGGTTTTGGGGAGTTTACCATAGAAATTGCTTTTAACACGTAGATTAATCTTCAAGATGAGGAAGTTAATCTATTGCTTAGTTGAAATACATTTTTTTTTTTTTGCCCCCAGTTTTAGGGTGCCCTTTTTAATGAATCATATATGCGAGAAGCTACAAAATTCTCCCTAGTGAGTGTTTTTCCAACAAGAGGAGCAAAATATTATTCCTCAACAGAATTGCACTTACGTTGTCGATGAAGGATTCATCTTACACTGTGTAGTGTGGCGAAGACCAGCTACTTATTGTGATGTACTGGGTGTGCCGGTTAGTAATTTTTATTTTTTAAAAGAGATGGCGCTGGAAACAAGGGTTGATTCACAAGTGTCATCTCTTATGTCATTTTGTTGCTATGACAGTACCTTTCAAAACACCATTGATGTTTAAACGATTTCCTGTTCGCGTCATTTTTTTTTTTTTTCCTGTTGTAAACATGTCGAGTTTAGAGTCAAATAAAGAATATTTGCGGCACGTATTGCTTTTCTAGGTTCAATCAAAAGAAAAACGCCAGTGAAAGCTGTCGTATACTTGTGGAATCTTACGGTGACAATGACCCAATGCAAGACTCTTGTGTTCGTTGGTGTAGACGATTCGAAGGTGGTGATTTCGACTTGAGAGACAAAGAGCAGCCAGGTCAACCAAAAGAATTTGAAGATGCCGAATTGCAATCATTGTTGGACGAAGACGACACGCAAACTCATTAACAAATGGCAGAGAGGGTGATTGTTGGTCGCCGAACCATTTCTGATTGTCTGTATGCCATGGGAAAGATCCTGAAGGCAGGAAAGTGGGTAGCACATCACTTGGCCGAAAGACAGATGGAAAAGCGAAAAACGGTGTGTGAAGTTTTGCTTTCCTCGGCATGAAAGACTTTTTTTTTTTTTTTGCATCGGATCGTTACTGGAGACGAAAAATTAATATATTTCGATAATCGAAAACGCAGATAATCATGGATTGACCCAGGACAACCATCAACATGACCGCAAGACCGAGAAGCTTTGGAAAGAAGACAATGCTGTGCATTTGGTGGGATCAGAAGGGTGTCGTGTATCATGAGCTTCTGAAAGCAGGGGAAACAGTTAATACCGTCCGCTACCGTCAACAAATGATCAATTTGAACCATGCATTGATCGAGAAGCGACCAGAATGGCTACGAGACACGGCAAAGTTATTTTGCAGCACGACAACGCCCCATCACAAACAGAGAAAGCGGTCATAGACACCATTCCTGCACTTGGCTGGAAAGTCTTGTCCCACCCGCCGCACTCACCAGATTTGGCCTCTTCCGACTAACACTTGTTTTCATCGACGTGTCACGCACTTTCCATGCAACAGTTCAACAATTACGGAGATGTCGAAAAGTGGCTTCATGACTGGACCATCTCAAAAGATGTACAGTTTTTCTGGGAGGTCATCCACAAATTGCCAGAGAGATGGAGAAAATGTGTGATTAGCGATGGCCTATACTTTGAATAAACCCCTTTGTATCTTCCTGTCACAGTAAACGTTTTTATTTTATTATTATTATTATTATTATTATTATTATTTTGTCAGAAAAAAAATAAGAATTATTAACCGGCGCACGTGGTAGTAGACAAGTAATATGTGAATGCACATTTTGGTAATCACACTGTTGTAATCTTTAACTGCTATCCAGATTACCTAACAACTAGAGGAGAAACCCATATGCTATGCTACAGAAAACTAATGATATTCTAGAAATTATATAAAATATGAATAATCGCAGAACGAGGTGGTAGTATTACTACAATACTAACGTATCCACTAAACAGGATATCAGCCTTTGAAATAAATTAAGCAAACGCATATTTGAAGATTGAGCAAACAACGTTATTCTTGCTTTATTCTCATTAGTATATCGGAAGCAAACCAAGTATAGCTACTAGACACATCTTTACCTTAACTTTTGCTAAATACACACCTTAGCTCATGGAACTGAAACAGCATCATTGAACATAATTCGGTATCATTGCTTTAATAGAAATATGTATTTTGGTCAAGATCAACTATAAATTCATGACCTTGCTCTAGAAATTATATTGTAGATCCATTCAACAAACAAATCTGATGAGAACCGACGAAAATAATATAATAACAAGTAAAGAACGAAATCATAAATGTTCTTTCTTAGCAAACAAAGCTAAAATTCGTCCTTTGGTTCTAAAACAGTTGAGTCATTCTCTTATCCTAATAAAAACGTGTTGCTGAAGTTCAATGTAATGAACATATTTGTTACTCACACGCAGTCTGATTTCTTATCTAATTCTAAAAAGAGGAAGGCTTTTAGCACTTTGTTTTCCAGCCATCTCATTGTTGTTACTCAGGGTACATGTATCTAACCACTAATGAAAACATTTGGTTATTTAGGACTCAATCTGGTTGTAAAAGAGAGAGTATTTTCAACATGTCTAATCAACGAGAGATCCAGCGTGAAGTGCTTCTATTGTGTCCTGAATTGTTGGAATCTCTAAATTTATTGAGAAAAGTAGAATGGCTTAGAAATTCATTGTGTGTTTTCAACGACATAGATCCTACCAAAGACCAAGTTGCGGTTGCAGGAAAGCAGGAGAGAATTTTATCATTGCTTTGTATGGTAAATAAAAAAAAAATTAGATGAGCACAGGTTTTATATAAATACCACCACTATACTGCTAAAAACAAGCTGCAAAGTAGTTTTGATTTAGCCACGCTACCCTCTCCAGCATCAATTGCTCCTGCCCAACACAGCTTTCGTGTATAGCATCAAGTTCAGAAGTGGCTTGGGAATCATTTGGTTTCTTGTCAGTGGGGATGGAGTTTGGTTGGCAATTCACTATAGCGTATACCAACAGCTCTTCTGCCAACACCAGAGAAAATCATGCACTTAATATAGTGCAATGGTAAGAACTGCTATGATTCTTGTGAGTGCGAAAGAGCAGGCCTGCTTTGCTCAGCAGTGTGTGTGGTACATTATGAGGGATTGTGTTATGTGAAAACTCGCGACAAGTGGACATAGATGAACCAGAAATCGAATAGTCAAACTTGATGAATAATCAAAATGAAATACTTGTTAATAAATAATTCTAACATAATTTGAACTATTTTTTATGTTCCTAATAAAACATATAAACTAATTATAGTTTTATTTTTTAATTTAGAAACAGACATAGTCAAGAGGGCTTGATCAAGATTGATTAACTTGAAGATCAATCTACGTGTTAAAAGTAATTTCCATGGTAAACTTCCAAAAACTAAAAAGAATCCATTTTATGATTTTTAATTTACGTTTTTATTGAAAACCTTAGATATAGAACAGAAGTTATAAAAACAAAAACGATGAATATTTTAAAATGATTTTCAACTTTTGTTTGAAACATTTTGTCATATTTCCAACTGTTATCGAGATATGATTTTTAAAAAAAAGTGAAAATCGGCCGCCATTTTCCAAGATGGCGGTCAAAAGCCACCAATAAAAAATGACTCCCAGGCTAAATTTTAACTTGAGGACCTATATTTTCAATTTCAATCATAAAAATGGTCCCCTAGTATTATTGTGCACGGGGTTCAAGTTTCTGACTGGTCTATAAGCATTATCAGTGAACTGAGCTAGGTGAGCGTAGCGTGTGTGGATAATAAATAAATTAGTCAAATCATGGGCAGTATGTCAGAATATCTGGTGTAGTAAAAAGTAATCCATTATTTTGCCAATAGATGGCTTCAGTGATCTGTATCTCGCGTTGTATACCCGATCGGACAACGAGATGGCGTTCAAACGATGAGATTGCGTACTACAAACACTGTTCAGATAGTTGTGATGAGTTGACTCAGTGTTGTGTGAGCGCGTCAAAATGGACACTAGCAAAGAGAAAATACGCTATATTTTACAGTTTTTCTTCGATAAAGGCGAAAACGCAAGCCAGGCGGCTGCAAATGTGAATAGTATTTATGGTCCTGATACTGTAACAACCAATCACGCGGAATTCTGGTTTCGTCGATTCCGTTCCGGTAATTTTGACGTCAAAGATGTACCACGCACTGGAAGGCCAAGTGTCGAAAATGTCGATAAAATCATGGACATTGTCGCGTCCGACCGTCATGTAAGCACTGTTTCGATTGCCCAAGAGCTAAACATTGCACAAAAAACCGTGTGGAACCATTTGCATAAGGCTGGATACAAAAAGAAGCTTGATGTATGGGTGCCACACGAGTTAACGCAAAAAAACCTCATGGACCGAATTTCCATCTGCGAATCGCTGCTGAATCGCAACAAAAGCGACCCATTTCTGAAGCGGTTGGTGACTGGTGATGAAAAGTGGATCACTTACGACAACGTCACGCGAAAACGGTCGTGGTCGAAGCACGGTGCGCCGGCGCAAACGGTGCCCAAGCCAGGATTGACGGCCAGGAAGGTTTTGCTGTGTGTTTGGTGGGATTGGCAGGGAATTATCTACTATGAGCTTCTCCCCTACGGCCAAACCCTTAACTCGGAACTATACTGTCAACAATTGGACCGTCTGAAGGCAGCAATCGCCCAGAAGCGGCCAGCTTTGGCCAATAGGAGAGGCATTGTGTTCCACCAGTACAACTCCAGGCCACACACATCGATAGTGACTCGCCAGAAGCTCCGGGAGCTTGGTTGGGAGGTTCTTATGCATCCACCTTATAGTCCGGACCTGGCACCGAGTGATTACCATCTGTTCCTGTCCATGGCGAACACGTTTGCTGGTGAAAAATTCGCTTCAAGAGAGGCTTGTGAAAATCGACTGTCTCAATTTTTTGCCAATAGGGACAAGGGCTTCTATGAGAGAGGCATAATGATATTACCTTCCAAATGGCAACACGTTATCGAACAAAACGGCGCATATGTGACCTAAATCGGATCTTTCTAACTATGGTAAGTCAAGCCTTCAATGTCATGCAAAAATAATGGATTACTTTTTACTACACCAGATATAATGTCAAGAGTTGCTTCTTTTTTGCAATGTTTGGTTGGTTATACTTGTGAAAGAGTCTAAATCAGTCTTAACTAATTTCGGATATACTTGGTTCTCAAAATTATACTAATTGGTCAAGAAAAGAATTTGATCAAATATCTAATCAGTCTTAAGTTGAGCTTTGAAATGGAAGGTGATACGTAGGGCTAATTCCACATGTGCTATCCCAAATTCATACCGGTAACTGATATTCCTTATAATTATGTGGTGAATAACGTGTTACAGTCTAATGCGAAGTTTGATTTTCTTCTGGGGTATCTTCCCTTTTATAGCTGAATTTAGAGCTGCCTAGAGCTCGGGTAACAAAATTGTCGTATTTTACTTTTGTGTATACAGGGACTATTCTTAATTCTGGAAACGAATGAGAAAAAGCGAAATAAGCCTAATCTCTAAAGAATCATCATTCGCAAATCGCGAGATTGATGTTATGTGAAATATGTGTGCGTGGCGTTGTCTTTATTCTCTTCTTCATTTAAAAGACATTTGCATTTCCTAATTATTGCCACTGTAATTTTGTTATTTTCAATGTAAACACCATTTGCAATTTGAAGAGAACAAAAATTGAACGTTCCGACGTAGCTGAAAAAAAAAAAAGTTCTAGGGTTTGAAACCATGAACATAGGTATCAAAAGTACGATAACCACGGTGCTTAAAACTCCTCAGTCATGAGGGTTACTCTGAAAGGTCTTCAGTTCCGGCGAGTTATTACACCGCTACGATTATACAAAGTTTATCCAGATTTTTTCCTGCATTCCACAGAACTTAAGAATGCAGAGCTAATTTTGATACTGGACGACTTCACTTATCAGCAATTTCAGATAATATATAGAAAGACACTCATTATGTTCTCCGAGTAAGGTTTCGTCAGCATTCTGGACGAAGTTCGTAGATAAATGCTAATACTCTTGTCACTCTATATGACATTTTTGTGAACAAATTAGTTGCACGGAACTGTAAAGTCTTATTTCATTTCGAACAGTTTCTTTTAAAATTAAGATTGAGGAAATTATTCCGCAGACACTTTCTGTTAATGAACGGCAAACTCCTTCGAGAGGAGAGTGAACATGAATATCTGTGCTTCGCACCCTCCTCTGGCCAAACTTGATGGGGAATGTGTTTGCATTTTGTTCAACATTACACCGGATTAGTGTGTAAGGTTCGAGCTTATCGTAAGTTTTCTTTCTCTTAATTTGATGTTTGGATAGATTTAAAAACAATATAAATAACACTATCGAGTTTAAATTAAATAAGTTACAAACTAATAAAATACTTTATTGCAAATACAATTGTAACGGTAACTTACAGATTTTCTAAATGTATTAAAATATCCGCTTGCAGAGGGATAAAAGAAAGTGAAACTTCACAACCCGTAGCTTAGAAACAGAGCTCGTTAACCATAACCACCCTTATATAGAGAGAGTATGTCTCTCTTGTCAATATTTCCATGGATTTTTTTTTACATATTGAGCTTGTTTTTTTTATTATTATTATTTTATGGAATAGAACTTACGTTATCTTCATCTTATCTTGCATTACTACTCCTACTATATATGAGAAGTATTCTAGAAAACATAAACAAAATACAGCTGTCAAAATAATCCGAGTATGAATGATTGAAAGTGTAATCTGACGAGTGACTCATGATGTAACTTGCATAGGACGGAAAAAGGTATCACTTTTCTAACCTAAATTACTTTCGTGAATTTTGTAAGATGTCGAAACTGCGTATGAGGAGATAAATGTAATCTGAATGCTGTCAGGGGACGATTCCTATCGTACTGATTCCCTTGAACTAGTAATTCCAGTAATATGAGCATTTGCACTGTAAAAATTTCCATAGGTGGAAAATTCGATTCCAGCACCAGCAGCAAGTGGGATTTACTTTATTGAGAGATAGTACATGAGGGGACCGTAAAACAATAGGAATTTGTGACACGTTATAGTTACGGATAATGCAGTTAATTAGTGTTAGTGTAGTTTCGTACGCCAATTACCCAAACCATGTCTTTCTATGTAGAGTAGATCGCGTTTGCAATCAAGTGCAGTGATAATACCTCAAGAGGTCGAGAAATTTGGTTTCCTTTTAAGGATAAACACAGTTGAAAGAATAGTTTTGCTTTGGCAAGGCTTTTAAAACTAGCAATTAGGTAAAACACAGCTCTGGCTGTACATTCCTTTTCTACGGAGTGGCGCTTTGTTGGTTGAAGAGCAAAGAGAATCATACCAATCTTTCATGCGCAGGAAGGGATAAAGAACATCGCAACACTTCGACAGTCAGCGAGAGAATCAGCGGAAAAGCATCAAACAAATCTCTCACTAGATTCATTAGGCATAAATTTGTTTCCACCTACTTCTACACTTTGTCCAAGGGCTTATGGCGGCTGACCTTGAAGAACAGAAAACAACTGCAGCACGGTAGCCAATGAGAGGGACAAATGTTTAGGTCATCGTTTATGTGAGTGAAGAACCTGCAGAACCTATTTTAATGTTTTTTTTTTAAACTAATACACGGTTTATAAAAACACCAAAATCCGGGCCCTATTCATAACTATAACGTGCCCTCACACTACATTGAAATTCCGGTCACTTCCGGGCGTTCGCACATATGTTTTGAATTATTCCTACGTGCATATCATTTTACACAACCCCTTTACCATTTAAGAAAATCAATCGAGATTCAATATCGCGAACTTCAAGATGGCGGTCATGAAAAATATACCCTTCACAAGGTAGCGCCCGTTCACCCAACATCCATTACTATGTATTTGCTTTCAATACCTGTCAGCAATGTAATGGTATTTCAATACTTTTATATCACTCCACAGACAAGAATCTGACTATTGTATCATCAGTATCCCCCAAACCAATTGTGCTCGGGTCCCCACAATTTTCATGTGCACATATTTTTACATCCTAATCATGACGCAGGGGGGGGGGGGGGGTTTTTTTTTTTTTGCTCCACCACTCCATAAGTATGTTTGCTCGTAAGTACTGGTAGCTTTTTTTTTTCATTCTTCAGAAATTGTGCTCGTTGAGGAACTCCGTATTGGGTTGTTGAAGCATGATTGGTGAAACTCAAAATGTCACTATTATGAATTGAATAAGTAAGTACCAAGAAATCGTAATACTGTTCTGAGGATTTCATACAGTTTAGGCTGACCTCGTTGTGGCCATGTTAGCTAGGGCGCTGGGCCATGGTTGCGGGTCCGAATCATGAGGTTGCGGTGAACCTAAGCTGAAGTTGTCTAAAGGTCTTAAATAAAATAAAATTAAATTCGTAAAGTTGTGGGTTCGAAGCCTGGCTGGAGCCTGGATATATGTAGATGTTAAACTGCTTTGCACTTATATCATTGTGACGAGCCGAAGTCCGTCGTTACTAAAGTGTCCCACATAAAATAAAATTTACCGGAGTTTTACCATACAGCTCATATTGATAGAGATCCTTCAGCAAATAATTAAGAATAGCGATTTAGACTTACATTTATTTGTTAATAGTGCTAATTGTAAACAAGTGTGCTTTTGTTCCCTTCAGTCGTTGCTGACTATTATAATAAGAAAATCAGCGAGCGATTCAGAGAAAACCCTGCAACTTTCATTATTCTTCAAATGGTGCATATTTACCTTGCTATATTTTTACCGACTCTTCAACTATTGCATTTTTGTTTCTTTACATTTTCATTACACTGCTTACTGCTAAACAGCATTAAACATTGAATATGTGCAATTTGCAAAATGATGAGAGTTTATCGTTGAAACAGATCTATTGTGCCTGGAGGATTTGTCACTGATAATTTAGTATGGCGAGAGATCAAGTGATTTATCCACACATCCTAATGCTCCCCAGTGTTAGGTGTACCCTTAAAAATATAATATCTTTACAGGAAGAGGGATACATAACACCGATGTTCTTCTATTCCCAGTGTTACATTGCACCTAAATATGAAATATCTTTACAGAAAAACTGTACATAATATCGTCGATGTCTCCGCTATTTTTAGTCCTGCTTTTGTAAACAAACTACTATGAGAGTATTTTTAATGTCCTCATTCGTATTTGGAATATACTATTTCGAAATAGAATTATTGAATAAAAATTATCTTTAAAAAATGTACCTTTTTTTAAAAAATTGGTTTTGCCACGGATTAGAGCCAGAGTTATGATTTAGGAATAAGTAACCATGTTTTTTTTTTCTGATATGTTACCGTTTACCGGCGAGGTATTAAATCAGGTGTTCTATACAATGCCTGGTATTCTTAGACAAAGTATAATAGCTTAAGTTAGGTAGTGTGGTCATTAGGGGGTGGTTAAAAAGCTAAATAAAATTGAAATTTAAGAAGATAAGCGACTCATTTTTTAAAAAAATAAACGTATCTTTCTTTGTAATTGCTAAGCAATCAGTAGGTTCAGGTAGCAAATACGTATAAAATACACACCAAAAAAATAGAAGCATAATTAATATGTACCATCAGAGTAATGATTAAGTTTAGTTTGCAAATAGCCCTATAACATTGATCGATCCCCTTTAGTTACTAACTTCGCGTTGGCAGTGAAATTCTATGGAATGTACCCACATATTAAGCTTTTTTTACCTTATGATTAATTTTTCCCTCGTTCTGAAGTCCCTTTCAATAGACGTTTGTGCTGCTGGAAGGTTTTTTAAAATGTCACCACACGTTCCACTCCCATTGCCTCTTCTTGTAAGTTGAAACAAAATTCGAGTTCGGACTTAACTCAGGAAATATCAAGGCAATTTACGTTTTTCCTGTCAGATCTACATTTTTGAAAGCAATCTAGCAACTAAAAATTTACAATATCTGAAATTGTAACGATCAGAATCATGGGAAGTTAAATATTTTGAATGTAACAATTATGCTGTTAACCCGATAAAAAAAGTAGGACTTCTCGGTCTAAGGCAGGACAAATGACCACCCTAAGTTTAGGTGAAGTTACATGTGTTCCTTTATTTCGTACTTTGCCAGGCACTACCGTGCTTTCGTTTTCGTAAACGCCCCTACCGTAGTGTCAGCATATATATTCAAGGCGTCTACGATGCGTGTTTTGTATGAATACACACACCTCCATGTATAAGTGAGAGAATATCCATATATATAACCTTTCTGAGGACATGTTAAGGAAATAAAACTGGATCATTTTCTCATCTCGTCCTATCTTTACTCCTTCATAATCGGAATTCTTCATCCCTGGGAAAACGGAAAGGGGATGGGAAAAAGATGAAATTTTGCCTAAAAGCACACACGACATAAAATTCACTTAGAGAAGAAATGGATCCGGAGAAGTCATCGTGAATTGTTATATGAATAAGAAGAATGAGTTGTAAGGCCGCCATCGTCCATCAACATCTAGACAACCCTTTGCAACAAAGACGACAGGTGATGTAGAATGGTACGTGACCATTAAAAGTGGAACACGTGTACATGGCAGTTTGAGGGGGAGAGACTACAGATGAACAATGTGCTTCCCGGAGAGCGCAAAACGAGCTGGTAACTAAGAACAATGAGCTTTGAAATGAACACTTCATAAACGACTAACACAGAGAAACACTTCGAGTATCTTCAAGTGGAAGCAGAATATGTTGTGTATTTTTCATCAAAAATTTGAATACATAATGAAGACACCTCAAGAATACATTACAGCTTTCATCTGTCATGAACATGCGTGACATGTTCTTTTTTTTTTATGAACTACTAGGTGGTATTTTTGCGTACACTTTATGACATTTAACTTGCAATTAAAATGAAAAGGTGTGATTGTTGCGGGATACACATGACGTGTGGGACTAGAAATTCTAAAGTCAGTTCGCTGAAAGCGTAGGAAACCGAGATCCATAAAGATAATGTATTCCTATATTTCAACGTTTTTTTTTTTAATAGAATGAACTAGTTTCTGTGAAATTGGCAACTGCTTAAAGTAATTATTTCAAGTGAGGTGAAGAGAATTCATAGATCTTGCAACAATGTGATGATTCATTGTTCAGTATGCAATAGAATAAGAAGGGAAGCAGAGACGATTGTATAAATAAGAAGGAAGCGGTGGGAAAACATGATTTTAAGAGTATTATCGTAGACTAAATAAGAAGATAGATTTATCACGTCTGAGCTAAGGAACACGTGATTTCGAATCCTACCGGTAGGTGACTGCGGACTACCTTCAATCGCTGTTTTTTTTTTTTTTTTAGTAGTAGCCACCAAACGGCAGGATTCAAAATCACGTGCTATTAAGCAAAAACCCATCGTTTTTAACGCAGACGAAAATAGGTAAGAGGTATAAGTCTATCTTATTACCGTATTTATTCTAGGGTATTACTCACTGATAACAGTCAGCTTTCTTATCTCAAGTCGTCAAGATTTGATCGAATGGACTATGTGCCCTGCCAAGAAACCCAAATTTCACGACGGCAACAAACTATTATTAGTTTCTAATGTACATATTGCTAATAAATGCAACTATATTACAAACATAAATTGTTTAGTATTGTACATCAAAATTATTTCGAAAGAGGTAATTCCACTAATTTTTTAATTGAACAAATATCTAATTATAATGTTTTAAATCCATTTCATTTCTTGGCTCAAAGGGAGTAATTCGGATTTTATATCCGGACTACAGAGACCGGCGTGTTTTGCCTTAAACAAATTGGAATAAGTTGAAAATTAGCAATGCTTGTTTTCTTGATGTTTCTCGATGTGTGCTGCAAGAAACTGGTACATTAAGGGCAATGTAAAACCAAGATCTCCGACAAGAGATGGCAGCACCATCTCCGGATATGTCGAATGTATTTTTATCGTTGCACGAAATTTCAATGCTGCTCCTACAAATTCAAACCCAGAGAGTTCAAACTTTCAGGGAAGAAAGTTCATAACTAATCCAAGAGTTCTATCCGTGCCGATTTTTCATTTTCTTTCTTGTTCATTGTTGAAAGAGCTTCATTGTCGCTGCCATCTCTTGTCGGAGATCTTGACTTTACACTGCTCTTAAAAGAAAATTACTGTCAGATTAATGTAACAATTCTGACGTTAGATTGTATTATTTAAAGGTAAACATTTCCTGTATGAAAGGGGAAACTAATTGAAAAAGAAGTTTTTGTGTATGGGTTAGGCGGGGCAAGATGCAAGAGCGTCTGACTTATCACACACTCAAGAGCGTAAGTCCATTGACGCCCAAACGTTATCTAAGTTCCACCTGTTAATCATTTTAGGTACCGTAAGCGCTTACCATGTTGCCAAGTTCCCGACCCTTTACTGTAAGTTAAGCAAATTATGCAAGATCCAGTAGAAATTTTAATCATGTTTCTATAGAATTTAGGGTGAAACTCAACCGTATGTTTATTTACCGTATTCGTTCTTAAATTGATTACAAACGTTTCTATTTACGTGACATATGTTATTCTATTGAGTGAATGAATATATGATTTTGCAATCGACTTTTCTTTAAAATGTTTTGTACTTGAAACCAATTTAGTTAATGTGTTGACGGAAATCATTAGCTCCCATAGTTTATTACAACATGAATATAACCTACATACAATTTACATTGTTGTACAGCTGTCTACCACACAATCTGAAATTAATAGATTTAAGAATTTAATGAAAGAAGCGTTTGCTTGCAGTCTTGCTGGAGCACTGATACTTTTCCTACTGATCTAAAATGAATTTATTCCGTTCCAGACTTTCGAGTCGGGATTATTATATGATTCCGTGTTAATAGATGCGAATTTTCAGCTTGAATTTGTGCAAGTACACGATTCACATTATATATATTGGGCTTAAAATTATAAAATTGTCCATAGTAATAGTGATAAACGGATTCAACTGCGTGTATAGTATACACACACACACACACACACACACACATGTATCGAGGAATCCCGAAATGAATATTATAAATAATCCATGCAGTCATTCGAAATTGATTAAAAAAAAAATCGTATTTTATATACTGTAGGAGATACACTGATGTTTGTAAAGTAAGAACGATAAGGGCACAGTACCCCACCATCGGGGTAAAACGCCCACCATCGTGGGGTAATATGCCCATGCGCACCAACACTATACTAAACAATGTGGAAGGTCATAGCAATGGAAATGATGTTACGATAAAAGCTAGTCATACTACAGGAAATTATATTACGGTCCAAGTCACAAAAAGTAGCCTATAAAGCATGAAGTTCCTACTACTTCCTTACCATTCACAGGCTTGGAAAGTACATAATAGAAAAATATTAGTGTTGCCGACAAGATGAGATTTAGGCTTTCTCGTCTCAAAAATATCTTGTCTACAGAGTGTCTCGTCTCGAAAAGAGACTCTGTATTACTCTGTGAAAGAGACTTTGCATTACGAGAGCTCTGTCTCGTCTCGCTCTCTATAGCCATTTTCTCTGTCTCATCTCGTAACAACACTAAAAATACATAGAAACTGAAAATACGAAATGGAAAAGCTTGTTTAGCTTCATTCTAATGGTGAGATGTAAGTTTGTTTAGTACAACACAGTATTAATAACATTAAACAGTCTTAAGGAAAAATTAGACTAAGAAATTGAAAAAAAAAAAAAAAATGAGAGAGAGAGAAATATTATTCTCGCTGAAAGAAATGAACTGAATTTACATGTTCCTCCTCTTCTAAGACAGGGACAATTATACCGCTTTAAAGCGTACTACCGTGTTTGCTAGAATGGGAATGCGTGGGGTAAAACGCCCACGGGCCATTAACCCCGATGCCTAGTGGGCAAATCACCTTGATGTCAAATAGGATAGATTCAGTTCATTCAAGTTCCAACGCTGCATGTCATGGCGTCTACCCGCTATTGCATCAGAATGACAGAACCCTACTTTGTGCAACGCACATTCATTGGATTCGCTAATACAGCAGTGTAATCATTCTGTCTCCCTAAATTTGAAACGTTCAAAAAACATTACAAGTAAAAATTATGTACTTAACACATTTAAATTAGCCTCCATGTCTTCACTTTCTTCACACAATCTTTTTTGGTGTCACATTCGTCTTCTAAATAATTGCGCCTTCACTCAATCGTATCACTATTGCCATCTCATGTTCCTTTCCGTGTATTTTAAAGGGTGGACATTTTTCCCTACTGGGCATTTCACCCCCACTTACTCTACATTGAAAACTAGCCAATATGGCTCAGTGGTAGAGGGCGCAGCATTCTGGAGGTTGTGGGTTCGATCCCAGTGGCCGACCACTCTGATTGATGCTTTCCCAAGGGGTTTCCTGTCACCCCAGGCAAATGCCGGGATGACACCTTCAACATAGACCCTGGTTGACAAGTTTCCCGAATCCTGTCCCGGCCTGAGACTTAGATGCCTATAGGCCATAAATGAAATTCCAGTTCTGTACATGGAACGCGGAATCAGCTCGAAACCTTTGGGTGTTATATTAGGAACGCTATCCTTAAGCATTTGGGTTGGGTGTGTGTGTGTGTGTGTGTGAATTATTTTGTTGTTTTGATGAGAGATCGCCCATTGCTTTTCTATTGCAGTTTTCTTTTAGCACGTCCTTCCCAACAGCAGAAGTTGAATGTTTCTGATAATTGTGTTCTAGATCAGTGAGTATTTTCTTCTGAGTATCTGCTTTCATTTCACATGTTTTTACCGTGCATCTGTAATCAAAAATAAATAAATAATAATAGATTTCAGTCTACTTAAATTTCTATATATATGAAGAAAAAGTGAAATATATATATATATATATATATATATATATATAATTCAGCCATTTTCTATTCACTGCTGGATGAAGATCTGCCCCTTTTCTTTCCACATATCTCGGTCTGATGCTATTCTCATCCATGTAGCTCCTGAAAAACGCTTGATGTCATCTAACCATCTTGCATTTGGACGTCGTCTCTGTCGTTTCTTTTCTCTAGGAATCCAATGTAGTACATTTGTTGTCGATCTTCCATCTGTTCGTCTAGTTATGTGACCGGCCAATCTTCACTTCACAGCCATATTCAATCCACTACTGGATGAGGCCTCTTCCCGAAGGGAGAAGTTGGTCTACTGCTCCCACGCTGGCCAGACGGGTTGGGAGAGGAGAGCCGAAGCCCTCACTGTGATCGCCACTATCTTTTATTCATAGCAATTCCCTAATTGCATCACGATGCTGGGTGGGCACCGTTCCAGACGCGCACGTCTTGGAAAAAATCCTTGACAGCACCGGGAATCGAACCCAGTACCCCTCAATCCGTAGTCAGATACGCTAACGACTAACCCAACAGGGGCGGTCATATATATATATATATATTCCTTTGTGTGATTAAAAAGAAAATGGTTGGGTATTCCGTATATAAAAATAAATAGATACTAGGTATAATAATAGATTAGTTTTTGACATTACATGTTGCTTCTCATCTGAATATGTACCAGGGTGAGTCATATGTTCGTAGCGTTGGGTGGCCCCGCCCACTCAATGCCGGAAAACCATGTGAAACGTGTAGAACAGGTGATGGCAGAAAGCGTGTCACGTGTCTGTCTGATCACAGCGGTAACGGTGTGTGGGAGGAACTACGCGTTGAATACACAGTTGGCAGGACAATGGCTGAGGAGAAACTTGTGTGTCGTGTGCTTCTGCGCCATTACTGGAAAAAGATGTTGAATGCAGGAGCAGCAGCAGCCAAGGAAATTTGTACCGTAGAAGGTGAAGGTACTGTCCACCCATCCACAGCTAGAAAGTGGTTTCAACGTTTTCGTTCTGGTGACACCAGTCTCGATGACAAGCGCAAGAGTGGACGCCATGTGACGACGGATATCGATGCCCTCCTGAACGCTGTTGAAGGAAACCCAGGAACCAGTACCCCGTCAGCTGGCAGATGAGGTGCAGACATCAAAACCAGTGACGTTCGTCATCTCCATCAACTTGGGTTTCGCTCCAGGCAACCGAGAATGGTTCCCCATGATTTGACTTCCGCTCAAGCTCAACAACGTGTGACCCTGAACTACTTCGAAAACCAGCTGACGGCAGGTTTTGGCGGCGGATCATCACGAATGATGAAAAGTAGATCTTTCTTCGAAAAGTGGATCTTTCTTCGTTATCCTGACACCGGGAAACAATGGCTTCGACCAGGTACCGAGGCGCAGCCAGTGGTTCAAAGAGGTCGATTTGAAGAGAAGACAATACTGTGTGTGTGTGGTGGAATTTCGACGGTCCGGTGCACTGGGAGCTCGTTCCACATGGTTGTTCCGTAGATGGGACATTGTATGCTGAACAGCTGCAACGGGTATACGACATGGTGCGCCGTCGTTATCCAGCACTGGTGAACCGAAAACGACTGCTCCTCCAATTTGATAACGCTCCATGCCACAGGTCAAGAAGAGTCCGCCAGCACATTGCGGACATGGATGGCGTGGACATTTTAGCACCACCACCCCCTACAGTCCCGACCTTGCACCATCTGATTTTCATCTGTTTCGTTCCATGGCACACTTCCTGCGGGGAAGACAATTCCATTCCGTGGATGATGTGACAACTGCTGACATTACTCAGTTCTTTGCTTCAAAGCCTACAGCCTGGTATCGTCAGGGGCTTGTATCACTGGTGGAACGTTGGAGGACCATACACTGTGGTACAGGGGGAGGCGGGTGCTGCATATTATCCATGAGAACGCTACGAACATATTAATCAACCTGGTAATTACAATTTTAAGAAGAAAATTAAGAGATTTTAATAGTCCTTTTAGTGTTCAAAGTCAGACATTATAGAGAAGGGGAAACCGGAGGAGAGGTATTAGCAGCCGAGTTAGTATAAGACTTTTCTTTTTTCCTCTGTTAGAAAGATCGTAATGAGAAGTTTGTTGGTTCGTTCTTATGCATCAATTTTCCCTTCATTGGATCGTTGAGGGGAATTCAGTTTAACGAGTTTGAGTTCGTTCATGGGAAAAGTTTGTGGTCTTGCTGTAAGTCGGAAGATTTACCACTAAGTTTCTTCTTTCCCGGTTTTCTCATTACGATAATGTGAGTTTGAATGCGTAGGTAGCGTGTGGTTAATTGATAGTAAGCACAAGTAAGAATTAGTATGCATGAATGTAATACATAAAGATTATCTGTCTTAGTTCTTCACATTATCTGAAAGCTTTTCATGTTGAAATTCAGACTATAGTACTTGCCATCACTAAAAGAGGAGTTTGTAGTTTGCCTCGCGTTTGGACCCCTAAGAGATTCCATACAAGTTTTCTACATAGAATATATTCAGTTTTGGAATTTTCAGTTACACGCAATCATCCAGATGTAATATATTCTGATCGAAACCAAACTTCGTAGTAACTGGGAGAAGACCCCTTAATTCCTCTTGCTAATGCTTAAGGGAGCCGACCGGGGTAGACGCCTAATGTCCAATCCATACGTTCACGTCGTGGGACCTGTTAGTACCCAAGCAACTGCTTGGCGAACGAACATGGATAGGCTGCTCACCAACCCGCATTAGCTGACAGCGTGGTGAGTCAAATGTCAGCTCCTTTCTTTACACATGATGGTACAAGTAAGGAAACAGCCTCGGAGGACACCCAATGCCCGGAGGACGGAATGCAGCTGGCAACGGCAGCGGTCAGTCCTGCAGGAAGTCAGAGGGTCAAAATGCCCGGGTTTGGACTGTAGACTGCCAGGACACCGACACGGCAACTCGAACGGACCTATACGTGGCGACCCTCAACTGTAAGTCACTTGCAGGAGAGGACAAATTAGAAGAATTGCAGAATGAACTCAAGAGGATTAAGTGGGACATCATAGGACTATCAGAAGTGTGGAGAAAGAATAAAGAACAGTTGGAACTACCGTCGGGGCACACGTTCTACTTTAAAGGAACAGAAACTGGAAAACCGACAGGCGTTGGCTTTATAATTAATAAAGACCTGAAGTCACGGATCACAGAAATTGAAGGAATTTCAGATAGAATCGCACGGGTAGTA